>JAGKTI010014942.1:9904-21077 GCA_018397915.1 Birgus latro | reverse complement strand
GTGTGTGTGTGTGTGTGTGTGTGTGTGTGTGTGTGTGTGTTGGCAGGAGGATTACTTACTGATTTTTAGCTTTCCTTTTAATCCTTCGGTTTCGTGAGGATTTGAAAGCTATTTTTTCTTTATATTCTAATCCTGATAAACTCTAATCTAATTATTGGACGTCTGTTGCATGATGTTCTGTCAGTGATACGCTCGAACTCACAAAATTAGGAAAAGGAAGGAAATAGTGCACAAAAATTAATATCCGTACCAAGCTAGCATTAATACCCGCTGCATCAAAACACAACAGGTAGTACATAGCTCACCTGTCCCTTGCTGAACGGAGCACCAAGTATTCCGACGCTAAGATTTCTAGCGAAGGAAGATATGGGGACAGACTGTGAACAAAGAACACTCGACCTTGAACACACACCACCAGCCGCGGAGCACAGAGCACGCAGCATCCTGACTAACACTACTGAACACTGAGAAAATACTGGGATCACTCACGTCACCAGTCAAGCCACTAGACTACTGAGCATCGAACACCTGAAGGTTAACGCAGCCATTCCCCGATCGATATACTGGCATTTAGTTCTCGAGCTGCCCTACACTTCCCAGCTGTCTGTGTAACGGTAACATATTATTCATTCATTATACACCTATATACCAAGAAAAATCATAGTTATCATAGTCAGTGAGAGAAGAAAACAGTGTGTGTGGTGGATGATATGGTAACCCACCTCGCTCAGCCAATCACCTGCCTGGATCTGGAGGCTGGTCATAGTACGTCATCTCGGCGGTGACCGTGGCCCAGATTCCAGCTTCCCGATCAATTCTCTTGCGTAATTCGGACTGATTTTAGCGAGAAAGACAAGGAATAGAGAGTGCTGATTCTTCCCACGTCTCTCTTTTCTCTTGGTGAAATGTTAATTACTACAGGAAGAAATGCATTTTTTTCCTTTGCACATGGAAGGACGAGGTGCAAAAACTTTCCATACACATCTCTTCTTGCAAAGAGAATTTTGTGTTAGGCAAGGGAACTGATCGCAAGATTTTTTAGCAAGCCCAGTTTCTCACATAACCTTATGGTCCATTCACACTCGTAGCTCAGACTTTTTTTTTTTTTCGTGAAGAACAAGAAGCATGGAGAGATCTAACGTTTGTTTTTGTCTTTCCTGCTAAAAAAAAAAAAAAACATGAATTGTGATAAGGTTTTGCAGGAAGAACACATCTAAAAATTCTGTGCTCTCTTTCTCCCTCTTGCTAAAACTAGGCACAATTACCAGTGGGATTTGCTCCCAAGTTCGTAAATCCCTCCCCGAACTCATGACTAAGTGGAGAGAATTGTGAGGTTTTGTTCTATGGCGAGTTTCTAGAGTCGAGTAAGATCATCCGTTTTAAGTAGGAATATACTACAAGTCACAGTGGTTTTGAAACACTTTATGGTGACCAACTTTCGAGCATAGTGTAATCGTCAGACGTTAGCCGAAATAAAATGAAAAGCAGATAATGCGTCGTTAGAGGCTTAAAATTTGTTTATTGCAATGCTCCATACCTACCGGAGGAATGTGTGTTAAAACGTCTAGGTACAGTAAGGTACAAAAGTTGACCTATTGTTCCTCTGCATCTACTTTACACTTAGGATATGCCCATCACTTTCCTTTCTGACGCATCATTATCAGTGAGACACATCTACGGACAGAGAAACATACCTAACTTCTCTAACCTTGAAGCAGAGAAAAAGAAAGAAGTGGCATAAGTGAAATGCTGGCCGAACTTCTGTCCCCAGGTGTAGTGGAGGACGAGTAATTTGCACACTTCCCGAGCTGTGTGTAAGACTGCTTATGCAGAACTTTCATCTTCACGCATATATATTTACCACGCACTTCACAACCACTTTACAGGAGATACTTCAGACTGAGAGAGTAAAACATCAAAATATTAAAGTACTGTGGAGACTAGTTTATCGTGGTAATTACATCTACAGTGTACTAACAGCCTAGGTATATAGTTAGATAGAAAAAGTATCCATGTTTCTCCACGCAATCTCATTCAGCTATGGAGACCTTTAGGACTGGAGAAGTAAAATATAGCATTTGTTAACTACCTTATTACCAGAGATCCCTGATGAAGCGGAATAAAGCTGTCTGAGCAGGAATAAACAAATAAATGTCACCAAAAGGAATAGGTTAAAAGTTTCTTGGCCATTAACTAACCACAGAACGAAGTAGTGCCCTGTGCAGTGATGTATAACAGGGGAAAAAATGGTCAGTATTTTCGCTATTTCCAACTATTATTAAAGAGGTGAAAAGACAATAAAAATAGCCAGATAGAAATTGTTATTGGAGATTTCTTCTTCGCAACGATTCTTACGATCTTTTACGGACGGCGTTTATAAGGATCCTGACTGGGGATTACATTGAAGAAGCCTCTGTAGTAGTGAACTGTTTTCAGAAATCCCTTTATTTCACCTTGTTTTTGCACTTTATTATTTACCCATAGTTTGAATGTCGTGTTTGGCAGTCATTAACGTAAGGGGAAAATTGTCAGCAGTCAGCCGCACACGTAACTTAGCCTAAGGAAACTTTGTAATCACGGTCCCAGGTGCGATGCTAATCCCAGAGGTTCTCAACAGTGGCCACAGCAGTATCTATATTGCAACACTTCATCGGTTCTTCACTCTGTCCTTCCGCGTCAAGTACACCACTGTAATTTCAAGGCGGGCTTTTTAACAGCGGATCCAGTGGGGATGAAGGGGGGATTCGGGAGAGGGGGGAGAGGGTGCGTCTGGGGAGTTCGGACAATCCCTTTCTGAGCTGAGTAATTTATTTTCCTATAAAAGGCCGTCGAAAGAAAAACCGTTTGACTTTTGTTGGTATATACGGCTGTCATGTTACCCACAATAGGATAAAATTAGAGGAAGGAGAAAGCAGCGCATGTTTTCCCGTTCGGTCCTGCATGAATTTAAGCCTAGTACTGAGGCTCTATCGTAGGTGAAAAAAACAAAACAAAAAAAAGAAAAACACCTGCTCCCCACTTTTAAGAAATGCTGGATCCGTCCTTTCTTTGATACATATAAAATGTCAAGGTTGTTTTGATGCTTCAGGATATTTGATGGAATTATGTTAGTCATTCATGTAAGAAATCTTTTCTGCCAAAAATATAAACGTGAAGGCATGGTGCTAATTAGAGTAACTGCCTTTTGCTTCCAATTTATGATGGTAAAAAAAAATAGCATTATAATACAGGTACCTGGATAATGAGTACTGTTACTTAAAGAGACAAAAGCAGTTAATACAACGCATTTTCTCTAACCTGAAACCCCTAATCCCTTTCGATTCAGGGAATGGCCAAGTATAGTCAGACTGGAGGGCTGATCAGACGAGTTACAAAGTAAATTCATAAACATATTATTGACACATAATTAAGGCACGAAGAATTACGTGCAATCGCGATATAGTTTTCACATTTAGCAGTGGTGCGGTTTCATAAGAAAAAACTAAAGAAAATAATAATAATGATAATTATAATAATAATAATGATGCTGATGATGATAAATAAAAATAATAATAATAATAATAACTAGAATGGCACTCAGTAGAGCACATACCTCCGCCAAGGCCCAACATGCAGCTGGAAAAAGACTATCCCCCTATAAAAGCATATTTAAATCCGCTAGATCCGGAATTATATATGGATCCGCGCCAAACTGTACACATTCGTAGATACCAGCATCCTAAATAGGCTTGATTTTTTTTTTTTAAATCAAGATCCATGCAATATTCACTGAAAAATTTACGAAAATGTCGAAAAACGCCCTATCTCGCAATGTTAAAGTGAAAAAAATTCCTGGATCCGCACCTTTATCTGGATCCGCACCAAAATTTATTGGAGTCTATTCTGGGCTAAGGCCCATTCTTCTACCAAGTTTCGTGGAAATCCGTCCAGTAGTTTTTGTGTAATCTTGCTCACAAACCAACCAACCAACCAACAAACGGACAGGGGTGAAAACATAATCTCCTTGGCGGAGGTAATAATAATAAAAGGTTTTTTGATAACTAGAAGCAGCCAGGTACTGAAAATATAGCCTACCTAGGAATACGTTTCGTAAATCTTAATATGAAAAGTTAATGTTTAGTGAAGTAAAAGTAAGTGTTTGCATAAAATGAACTAATTAAAAGTGAAATAGGTAGGACGAGATCCACTGGTAAATAAGTACATAGATATAAAAGCAAGCAAGCAGTGTTTAACTACTGTTGGGATGGTGCTCTGATTGTACTGTCCACTCTGGCTCTGATGGGTACAGCCGGTAACGTTTCCGCCTGGGCCACTCAATAGCGAGATATGGTAGATGTGGCAGAAGTGTGTGTGTGTGTTGGTTCGTTTGTACATACTCGAAAAATAATCGGATCGTCAAATCTCTCACTCCGTTGTGAACATGATCGGCCTTCGAGTTCATCCCATAGATGGCGTTGTGTGGTTGTGGGGGAGAGGGGAGGGAGGGAGGAAGTCTCAGGAAGTAGGTGGGTAAGGTGAAGACCAAGGCGACGGAGATGGGGGGGACACACAGCTGGGTTGTTGGTATCGGCCATGAAAATAGTCTGTCAGTCATTACTTGAGGATCGTTTCGAGTTACGAACACCTTGTATTCCTAGCAACACTAAAACAATGAATTATTATTGTATTTGTATATCACCCGTTACAATATATTCCACGAATTTTGCAGTTCCTCCATCTCTCACTCTCTCTCTCTCTCTCTCTCTCTCTCTCTCTCAGGTCAAGTGATCAGTAGAAAACGTTATCAGCACAGAGTTAAGAGTAACGTGTTTACTTTGCCATTAACGACGTCAAGTTGTAAGTGCAATATGCATAAAGAGAAGAAGCCCATACCAAAGCCAAACCAGTAAACCTTATACGTAAAATGTTTCAGAAGCAGCATTCATTCTCTCTGTGGCATTCCCGTAAAAGGTGTTTTGTGTTCTGTGGTGGGCAAGGAAGAGGCGGAGAGCAGTTGATGTGAAAACCAACAATCTCCACAATGCCCTGTCAACAACGAGGCTATTATTTCAGTTTGTTAACGGCCTGCTTTACAATATATATATATATGAACACTGCTGATGGACGTCCATTTAACACACGTCGAAAGTTCATTACGTAAATATTAAGCATTAATAAATGTCTTAATTGAACGTCCATCAACACTGTTCGTACATATTGCAAGCAGACCGTTAACAACCTGCAATAATAGCCTCCTTGTTGACTGTGCATTGTGGAGGTTGTTGGTATTCACATCAACTGCTCTCCGCCTCTTCCCTGCCCACCACAGAACACAAAACACCTTTCTCGGGAATCCCACAGAGAGAATGAATGCTGCTGCTGAAACATTTTACGTATAAGGTTTACTGGTTTGGCTTTTGATATGTGTTTCTTATCGTTATGCATACTGCACTTACTACTTGACATCGTTAATGTCAAAGTAAACACATTCCTCTTTACTCGGTGCTGATAGCGTTATCTACTGATCACTTGATGACCTGAGAGAGAGAGAGAGAGAGAGAGAGAGAGAGAGAGGAATGGGGGGGAGGGAGGGGGGAAGAGATTTAGTTCCGTGTTGTTTTGTCGGTGGCTCTGTCGCCTGTCACCGTGTCTGTGTTTGGAGCGATGTGTTCTCTTTGTATCCCTCTCACACCCATCCTGATACCGTAGCAGGGTCCTCATATAATGTAGGTGCCACATCCACCTCAATAAAACGATATTTGTTTCCTTCAGCAGATCTGTTGATTTAGCAATATACCCTCACGATTTATTGGTAGTTGCCTCTCATTCGGCAGAACCATATTGTCTTTAAATGCACAAAACCTATCACCTACGTAGGAACATCTGTTAACTTTCAAACAGGAGGCGAAATCTGATACCACACCTTTCCCAGCCAAGTTGCTTACCTTACAGTATCTCATTACCATAATCTGCACCAAGACACGTAGAACATCTTTAGCTTTTGTATTTATCCAAGTTGGAAGCTGGCAGATACGTAGTCAGTGAGAGACAGTATTTCATGAGGTTAACTAATCATTACAAATTACTGGATGAACGAAGTAACAAACAAGAAGGTGAACTCAGAGAATACAACATCCATAAATGCCATAAATACCTTTCAGTCCCTTCCACAAGCTTTATCTTACTGTCTTATTGTGAATATCTGAACCACACATCCCTTGCCTCTCCAAAAGCCTCTGGTGTTCGTCGCTCACCAAACCTGATATATTCCTCATTTCCTCTACAGTTCTAAATAATTGTCCTGCTATACTCAACAAATTTATTTCACCATCATTTTACACTTACTTCGATCACCTCTGTTTTTGCATAAGAGTATAGTCACAGCTTCCTTCCACTCTGCCAGTATAGTACCTCTCATCCAAGCATTCTGACATATTTCCAGCCAACTGTTTATTCTTGTTTATCTCTGCATTCTAGTATATCTCATCAACACCTGATGCCTTTTCGTTGTTGAACCACTTCACAACAATCTTCATCCCTTCCAGTGTCACACTCCGGCATCACATTCCTTATCTTTGCATAGCCAAACCTTATCCCACATACTATACTGCTCTGCTCTCAAAATTCCCATTTGTCCTCTTTTCAAAAAATTCTTTCTATTTACCCCTTACTTCACGTCCACTTGCAAGTATTTTTGCATTTTTTATCTTCACAATTTCACATTCTTCTCCAAACTCATTTCCCTACTTTTACAACTCTTTCTCGAAGGATTTCCCGTTTTCAGAATACCATACATTAATTTTTCCTTCATGATCTTTTTTTTAGCTCTGTCCTTTCTGTCGCACCCACAGGGGCAGACAAATGTCGCGCTTGTCCCTATTTGTGTCACTCCCTCCTTCCCTCCATCTCCCACTCATTCTCATTGAGATACCGTACTTTCTTGAATGATTGGGTCCAGGCTTTAGGGGAGGAGTGTTAAGAAAACGAAAACATCACAACGGTAGACCTCCGCCCCAGGCCAGGTTTCAGGCAGGGAAGGACCCCAGAGGGCAGCCTCCGGCCCCTGGGTGTTCAACTCAAAGCGTTATACATGGACTTTTTTTTCCCTTTTTCTACCTAGAAATATGAATTTTGGCACAATGGTTGAACTTCACTCGCACCAGGTTATAAGGATGGTGTGGCCCTAGAGGACTGCCCCCCTCCCTCGGTGGTCTCGACCAAAGCTGTTATGCAAAGGCAAAGTTTCTGACTGAAGAACGTAAAATTTTACATATTGGTAGATATTCAATCTGGTCGCGTTTTGGGAAGGATGGAATCACCGATGGTCGCCTGTCACAGGGGAGGGGTTGATCCCTGTGGGTTCTAGCAAAGCAATTATGCAGGCCATAGTTTTGACCTAGGAACACTAAATTTTGCATATTGATAGACATTTGCCCCTGCTAGATTTCAGGTATGGTGGGACCCCCGATGAAATTCCCCCCACGAGTGAGGGTGAGGGGCGTCCGCCACAGGGGAATATGCCATCTGTCTATCTTTCTATTTATCTCCATACATATCTTTCGTTGCCGAATGGGCGACAGTGCCGTAGATTTTAGTGGACACACGAAATTTAAACACAGCAGCAGACCGTCACCCGTACCAGAATCTACAGAAGGTGGGACCCCTGTGTTACCCCCTCCACCTCCCCCTTAAATAATAATTTTTTTCCCTTTACAATATTGTGGGGATAGGTCCGACTGCCAATGGTGTCGTTTGTCTTGTTCTCTTTACTAGTCTCCCCAGATGCTTATTACTCTCAGTATATTCCCTACTTGTTTCATGAGATCTCATTTTTTGTAACCACTCTGACGACCAAGTCTCTGACTACCAAGCAACTACGTCCCGCCCACACCTGCACTTTGCAGTAAATCAACGTGGAATGACGATTTGCAGCAGCTAAGGTTGGGTAGAGCTTTAATTTAAACCAATGTTTCTCAAAGCTTTTCACTTCATTCCCCACTTGTGAGGATCTTAACATGGTCGTGACCCCCCTTCCTTTTTACCTCTAAAGCCCCTGCAAATAATGATGAAAAACCTGTTTTGGTGCTCTATATTTATTTTAATGCGTACAACTGTCAATCAGAATGCATATTTTGATACATATCAATGGGGTGGATGTTTGCTTTCAGTCAGTCCAGTCGACTGAGTCGAGTTTGTCACTGATAACGCATATCTCATATCTGGGTCCACATCCAACCGGTTCCGGCTTTTACTTTTTATGTGTACAAGTGGGAAAACCAGATTCATATAGATATAGCGTAGAAAATGGCAAGAGAACTCTTAAGTGCGATTTCAGACACTCTGATTTACCACTTGCACTAGCCCACCATGGTCCCCGTAAAAACCTGCCGTGTTCCCCTTTTGGGACATGGCTGCCAGTTTGAGAACCAGTGACTTAAACAGATATTGTATCTCTGCTAAATTTTCAATAAACCAGCGACTATGCAACGTGTTCAAGGTCCTGTTTTCATCCATAAATAATGATCAGTTGATTATCACTTAATGTTACATGGACATCACGAACCTTAAGAACAGGGAGAGTAGGCTGATTGCACACGAGTCTAGTGGAAGTAGTAGCCGGTCTGACCATTTCCTGATCAGGAGGGGATAGGAAGTTGGTGAGGGATGTTAAAGTTGTTGAGAGTGAGGAATGTGTGCAGCAACACAGGTTATTCATATATTAAATGAGACATAAGGAGCGGGAGGTGAAGAAGCAGTAAGGGATGACTTATATAGCGAGATGAGCAATGTGGTGGCTGAACAGTGTTAATCAACAGTACAGAGCTCTCAAGAACAGTTTCTTGAGAGTTACTGAATCAGTGTGTGGATGAACAAAGGGCTCTCCAAAACATAAGATACCATGGTGGTGGGGTGAGGGTGTAGAACCAGCAGCTAAGGAGAAAATAAGACTTTTCCGAGAATGGAAAAGGGTGGTAACAAGGAGGAATACTTGGTGGCTAAAGGTACGGTTAGAAAGGAGGTATACAGGACGAAATCTGTGTCTTAGGAACTTTTGTTGGCTAACATAAATAGCGCTGTAAGGAAGAATGTGGTATCTAAGGTGGCAAACTAGATGAAGAGGGAAAACAGGGATATCACAGGTGAGCAGTGTATGAAGATTGATGAGGGAAAGGTAGTTGTGGACAGCAGTGAGATTACTGTGTCCTGAGAGAGCATTTTTAACCGCTTCTTAAATGAGGCGTATGACTGGAATAGAGAAGGTTTGGAGCCAGTGAATCCAGTGTTTCGCTCTTGCTCATTATCTGATGTAATACTGTGAGCAGACCAATAGCCAAGATGCAGTCGGGGAAGGTGGCGTGTGTATCTGGGTTGATTGCCGAGATGTTGAAGGCCTCATGAAATACATGAGTGGGTTTAGTTACTATTTGATAAATTCGAATATATATGAGTGTGTCGCACCTGATGACTGGCTAAGAAGTGTGACTGTAAATGCGTATAAGGGGAAGGGCTATGCCCTGGAAAGAGGAACTTATAGACATAAAATTTTTGGATTAGGTAATGAAGGTAATGAAGAGAGTCCTAGAAGGTATGAATACTGATGAGATGCAGTTGGGGTTTATGCCATGTAAAGGGATCGCTGTTACCATATTGATTGTCTGTCAGCTTCAGGAAAAATATATGAGAAAGAAACGGGAGCTACGCATTCTATTTGTTGACTTGGAGAAAACCTTTGACAGAGTACTTAGGGTGGTGGTGAAGTGGGCAGTGAGAAAGCTTGGGATCGAGGTGAAGCTATTTAGAGAGATTATGGCTATTTATGTGGGTGCTCTCACCCAGGTGAGAATGAATGGAGATTTGAGTGATGAATTTTGAATGTTGGTGTACATCAGGGGTCAGTTCTGAGCCCCTTATTGTTTGTCATGCTGTCTGAAGTTCTCCCACGTGCCTTCAGGAATGGACTACCATGGGAGATGTTGTATGCAGATGACTGCAGAGAATGTAAGGAAGGTGGAGGAATGATTTAGGAAATGGAGAGACAGAATGATGCACAAGGGTTTGAGAGTAATTGGAGATAAAACAAATGTGCATGATATCTAGGGCTGGTGGCGGTACTGTCAAAGTAGAGTGTGGCCATGTGTAGGTTGCCACAAGGGTATGGGAAGTAACCCCATCTTGTGCAGTGTTTGTGAAGACTGCAAAATAATGCTGATTTCGTGTGTGTGGTGTGTAAGAGAGCGCATGCAGAGATTGTCAGGTGTGAAAGGATTGATCTTGCTGGAGTGCCTCTTGAGTGAGTGAAGGAGTTTGTTATATAGGGGACATTATGTGCTGAAGGTGGGGCTGGAGCTATCTCTGCGGCTAGGGTAAGGCGTGGTTGAAGGAAATTTAGGGAGGTGTTGCCTCTCCTAACATTGAGAGGGGTCTTCCTCAGTAAAAGGGATCTTTTTTTGTGGCAGGTATTAGGAGCGTAATGCTGTATTATGGTGACACTTTGGCAGTAAAGGGAGAGGATATTCGTAGGCTGAACCGTACAGAAATGGCAATGATGGGATGGACGTTTAGTGCGTCTTTGAATACATGGTCTGTGGGGAGGGGGGAGGTATGATTTGTAATTGTAAAGTTGAGAGGAAGGATGGGACTTGAACGTATTTTTGCTGTGATGAGGAGGGATAGATTGAGATAGTCTGGACATGTCGGGAGGATGGAGAATGACAGTTGGGTGAGGAAGGTGAGAGGTGTGAACGTCGGGGGTAGGGTTGCAAGAGACAGAATGAAAAATACCTGGGACGAGGACAATATCCTACTGATTCAGACTTATTTTCTGGAAATTACTTTGGTTACCGAGTTTCTTGCACCAACTGAAAGCAAGTTTACGGACCTGTGTGAAGCTGTTTGGCAACTGGTTTTCAGGGGGTCGCTACAGTTCAAATAAAAACTTACCCGGACCGTACCTACCTTTAACGAGTGGCAAAGTATGTGAAGGCGGTAACTAAGGGAGTGAAGTTTGCGGTCAGGGTGGACATACATAGACACTGACATATATAGAGCTTCTTTTTATATTGTTCGCCATTGAACTAAAATCTGGGCCAAATTAAGATGAAAGAATTGTAGTTCTCGGAATCATCTGGCTCCCAAACTCCACCCGCCCTGCCACCCTTATTACATCTTACTTCTTTCTCTCTCTCTGTCTCAT
>JAGKTI010014941.1:11028-21078 GCA_018397915.1 Birgus latro | reverse complement strand
CACACACACACAGTAGTCCCCCACTTAATGAATGGGTTAGGTTCCTGAAAACTGTTTATGTGATTTTTCGTTGCACAAGCCCATTATAGCATGGGTTCAATGGGGTTTGGTTCCAGACTTCCGTTTTTCCCCCCCTGTCTACTAGTATTCACCCTTCTTTGTTCTTTATGAATAAATGTTTGTGTATCTTATAACTCCATAACTCATATTCTACAACTATTGTACATAGAGTACATCTACATTCTACAAATACATACGGCACTGGATTTAAAGATACTCGACACTGCAGACGGAGCCAAGTCATGGAGGCGAGCTATAGTTTGTTTTTGTCCACATTCGTGTCGCCTTACTATATCCAGCTTAGTCTTGAGCATAAAGCTCTTCATGGAGGCCTTGGCTGCTTGTTGGCAAGGGCAAGTTGCAGGTCATTTAGGCATGGTGAGCGAAAAGTAGTGCAGTAATGCACATGCGAACTTGCGAAGGCCACAGCTGTTTTGTTTTGAATACTAGTACGAGCATTGTGTTGTTAGAGGAGCTGCTGTCAACAGCTGCTAGTCACTATGTGCAATTGGCTTCTCTGATGGATGATTCGGCTGATAATTGGCAGACCCAAAATTGGCAAAATTATTGTTTCAGCCTCTAACAGAATTAGGAAATTTTGAACCTTTTCATCGATATTTTAACAGTTCTAAGATATTTTTCTTCTATGGCATCCTTCTTGCAAATCATTTTTATTTTACTCTTGAAGATATTCTAACCTAACCTAACTTTGAGGAGTAAAATAAAAGTAATCCCTCTAATATCTGGACGTCCAATAACTGGACATACTCACCAACTGGACATTCTGGGCTGCCCAACCCCCAAAATGAAAAAAATCCGAAAGAAATCGATTAATTTTCGATTTTTGGGGACTGCGTCAGTTTGAATTTCCCGCGCGCCCCGATCCCCTCTATTTACACTCGTGACGCCACTATCGGTCGTCATTACCCACTCCCCTCCTCCCTCATGAACAACTCCGAAAATGGCAGCCGAAGTGATTGCTTTTGTTGTGATACCCTACCTCCTACAGTGCTTGATACTGCTCTTCACCTTCTTCATCATGTGTGTGATATGGCCCCGCCTCCTGAGAAGAGGAAAAGAGTGGTTCTGACTCTGGAGAAGAAGAGGCAGATATTGGACAAGGTGGACGCCGGCTGGTCAACAGGGCGCATCGTACGTGAGTTCAACCTCCCTCGCTCCACCTTGTTTGATATCAAGAAGTCCCGAGACAAACTACAGCAGTACATGGCTGATTTCGCATCGAAGACCAGACGAAACGTGCAGAGGAAGGTGATGTTTACTCCTAAGTATGCAGACATCGACCGCTCAACGTTGATTTCGTATCGACAACAACGTGCTGCTGGTGTGTTGGTACGTGGAACGGAGCTGAAAGCTGCTGCTGAGTTCACAAGGCTCCATGGATCGTCACTAGACCACACGGGAATTTACTGTTGTGTACAGTGCAGTGAAGTGATGTTATTCCAGTTATAAAAAAAAAACCTTGGTGAAAGTGTTGGTGAGAAGTGCTGGTGATTCTCAAGTGGAAAGGTGTGTCAGGTGCAACGTCTTCCTGTCAGAGTCTGAGATGATAGAGTGGGTTATTACATCAGGACGGCCGCTTTTTGTTCGTAAGTACCCTAACTTCATGCCTAACGTGTTTTCATCATGCTGTACATGTGTTAAAAAATTACCGAAAATGTTAATCGTAATTTCCTGCTTGCTATTTAATTTTTCCATGCATGGTTCTTAAGCAAAACAGCTAGAAAAAAGGTTGAAGCAGTGAATTTCATGTCCAGTCCTAACCTAACCTAACCTATGGTTACCATAAAGATTTTCATGCCTAACGTGTTTTCATCATGCTGTACATGTGTTAAAAAATTACCGAAAATGTTAATCATAATTTCCTGCTTGCTATTTAATTTTTACATGCATGGTTCTTAAGTAAAACAGCTAGAAAAAAGGTTGAAGCAGTTAATTTCATGTCTGGTCCTAACCTAACCTAACCTATGGTTACCATAAAGATTTTCATGCCTAACCTGTTTTCATGATGCTGTTAATGTGTTAAGAAGTTACCCTAAATGTTAATCATAATTTCCTGCTTGCAATTTAATTTATCCATGCATGGTTCTTAAGTAAAACAGCTAGAAAAAAGGTTGAAGCAGTTAATTTCATGTCCAGTCCTAACCTAACCTAACTATGGTTACCATAAAGATTTTCATGCCTAACCTGTTTTCATCATGCTGTACATGTGTTAAAAAATTACCCTAAATGTTAATCATAATTTCCTGCTTGCTATTTAATTTTTCCATGCATGGTTCTTAAGTAAAACAGCTAGAAAAAAGGTTGAAGCAGTGAATTTCATGTCCGGTCCTAACCTAACCTAACCTAACATTGTGTTAATCATAATTTCCTGCTTTTAATTTAATTGTTTCATGCATGGTTATTAAGTGCACCAGCTATGAAAAAGGTTGAAGCAGTGAATTTCATGTCCGGTCATAACCTAACCTAACCTAACCAAACCTAACCTAACTTAACCTAACCTAACCATTTTTCTGGTAGCAGTTAACATCATTTACTGTATTTGATGCTTTGTATCCAATAATTTAGTGCATAAAATGTGAGAAAAGATGATTTCCATGTTCGATACTTACTTATACTATGCTGGCAAGTTCTGAGCTCCTATGACTCACTCACCCCTAAATCATCATTTTTTGGTTAAAATTCAATAAATTCATGCTATGTATGCATTATTTATGTGAAAAGGGACCTAAATAAGTGCTATACATGTCCACTAGGGAGGTAGGAAGGTAGTTTTCTGATTTAGGTTAGGTTAGGTTAGGGTCATGAAAAACCAGTGCTGGAGCTTCAGGACCAATATCCGGACAAAACCAATATCCGGACATGCCTTTGGCTCTATTACGTCGGATATTGGAGGGATTACTGTAATTTGAGACGAAAATGTCATAGAAGAAAAGTGTCTTAGAAATTTCTAAAATATCGAAAAAATGGATCAAAACTCGTAATTCTGTTAGGGGTTGAAACAATAAAAGAACCAAAAAATTTGTTAAACCAAGTCTAGGCATTCGTTGCGCAAGTGAAGGGTAGTAAAACACAATTTTTGTTAAACTGATTTTTCGTTGCGTAAGTGTTCGTTGCATGAGGATTGCCTGTATATATATATATATATATATATATATATATATATATATATATACATATATATATGTATATACGGTAAGCTCGCCATGAACGCGCTCGCCATTTTATGCGGTAAGTGCTGGGATACGTATAAGACAATGTAAGATTAAAGAACCATTACGAAAACTATAATCTTACGCGAGAGGCCTTTGAAAGGCCAAACCTTCAAACGTCAGCGCAGCGCGCACGGTTTGTTTTGATCAGATGGTCACATGATTCGCTGTACTGCTTTTCCACAGTACTGTTTTTGTAAGTTAAATATTTACTGTTCTGGTAAGTTTGTGTGCAAATTAAAGTACTATTAAATAACATTAAAGCAAGAAATAAAGTCTTATAACCAGGTTACGTGATAGGCATCGGAATACTGTATTGCCTTTTTTATTTGTTCGTTAAAGATTTGCTGTACTGCTTTTCCACAGTATGGTATTTGTAAGTTAAATATTTACTGTTCTGGTATGTAGGTATGTACTTGTAAGTTAAAACACTTAAATATAGTTAAAGCATTAACTATGATCTGCGGGTTCCGAGACAATTCGCCGTCAAGTCAGTTCTCTGTCAGAGAAATCCCCGTCAAAACTTAGACGATTTCCCGTCAGGACAATACGCACCCTGAGCGATTCCCCGTCATTCTATAAATATACTTACTGTATAATTAATTAATCAATACTTAAATAACTATATTTCAGGGGAATCCATCAAAGTCTATGTTCAGTAGCATAGGCCTTGGATATTGTTTATTAGTTGCACCTTTAGTCAGTAATTAACTTGTTTTTTCCTTGCTGTATTCGTCTTTGAATTATATTCTAGCGTCACCCACAGCTGTCTTCATTAATGACAGCGAATTGTCTTTGTTATTGTTGTGACGGCTAATTGACCTGGCGAATTGTTCTGAAACCTTTTGTTCCCTAGACCCCCCAGATGTGGTCTTTTGCTGTTATCTGTCATTGGTAATCAATATAAAGCACTTTAAGTGGTTAGAAGGTTTATTTAATTTTATTACTTACAAATAAAGTACTGCATAGCAAAACTTCAACATGTAAATACGTAAACACAAGGCAACATTCCGACATTAATCTGTTTCAGGACAATTCGCCATGAAGTCAATTTGCCTTGTGTTTACATATTTGTATGATGAAGTGTTGCTGTGCAGTACTGTATTTGTAAGTTATAACATGAAATAAACCTTCTAACCACTTAAAGTGCTTTATATTGATCATCAGTGACAGATAACAGCAAAACACCACATTTTAGGGGTCTAGGGAGCAAAATAAGGAGTAGTTCAAACTTACGTGGTTTCACGCTGAGTGTGCATCGGTTGGAAGGAAACCCACGCGTTCTGGCCGAGCTTGCTGTATATATATATATATATATATATATATATATATATATGTATATATATGTATATATATTTTCTGATAATTATTATTGCATTGTATTTTTACAGATACCAAGTCCTTTGTTGACAAATTCTTGCAAGTTGCCACAGCCAGATCTTACATGCCCAAGAGGACGACCCCTTCGTCTTCCTCGTCCTCTTCCTCTTCCTCCAGCTCAGCCACCACCACCACCACCACCACAAACAACAATAACAACAACAACAACAACAACAACATCAATGCAGTGGAGGCTTCTGACCCTCCAACAGCACCTCCCCTGCCTCCGACTCCCAGTAAGGCCTCCTCTGGCCATTCTCCAGACTCTACCACACCCCCCAACACAGGTATATACAGTAATATCATGCCACATAAAGGCTTGGCCTCTCAGGATATTATGCAAAATAATAATGCTAATACACCAAGAGCTAATGTAACATACCTACCCTCATCTTGTATATTTAGTAGTAGTAGTAGTTGTTGTGGCTGTGGGTTCATCTGAAACATGAACCTGGTGGAGTGCAGGTTGTAGTTGCTTCCTTTAAGCATTCCACCATTTTCATTTTTAAGGATGGGGAAATAATGGAGGGATGTTTTGTCTATATTGGTGCCTCTGCATAAAGGTGTCCCTGATTAATACCTGTCATTTCCCATACAGCAGTGGCCACCAACCAAGCACCGTCGCCTTCCTCTGCGGCCCCCAGCACCCCTGCCTCATCCACTGCCCATCCCACCCCACCCCTTCCACCTCCACTAGCCTCGGCCATCACTGTACCTCCACCCCCACCTCCACCAGAATCCGCCCCGCCTCCCCCACCCCCACTCTCTGTTATTGTACGCAAAGAAGAGGTCACATCATCCCAGCGTTCAAGGAAGTCTGAGAGTGTGAGTTGGGGATGTTTCAGGACCCAGGAAATGGAGTTGTTAATTGTAGAATTAGTAGTATTCTTTTTACCTTAACTTGGCCCAGATTTTTATCCGGTTGCAGTGAATTTAAAAATCTCAGTGAGACAATACTATGGCTCTACATACTTTACATAGCACTTCCTCATGATTAGCATCCTATGCTAGTGCCATATCTTTTGTCACTGTGTGATATTCAGTATGGAGATATACCATTCTGAGGCCAAGTTAGATAAAAAATGCATGGGTCTATATTCTGGTTGTGCTTGGTGTGTGGTGCACAGGCACAGTGGATATCAAAATAACCTAGCTACTTCATAAATATGAAGCTCACTATTGTAATTAATCCTAGTGTGACAGCAAGCACCATACACCACCACTCTCTGTGGGTATATGAAAGTGACCCAGGTCAGTTTTTCTGTGGGTATATAAGTGAGACTTGGGTCAGTTTTCTATAGGTATTGAGAAATGACCTGGATCAGTTTACCAAAGGTGTAGAAGAGTGACCTGGGTCAGTTTGCAGCAAGTATAGAGAAGCTGCCAAGGTCAATTTTCTTTAGACATAGAGAAGTGACCAAGGTCAGATTCATATAGGTTTAGATTAGTCATGAACTGTTGTTCCAGATGACTGGTTGAAGAGTGTAATTGTAAATTTGTAAGGGGAATAGTGATGCCCCGGAAAAAAGGAAATTATCATATAGATGCATAAAACTCACAGACCGGGCAGTGAAGGTAATGGATAGATTCCTGGAATGTATGATAAGGGAAAGAGTGAATATGGTGATATATATTGTCAGTTTATGCAAGACAAAGGGACTACTGATTCAATATTCATTATCTGACAGCTTCAGGAAAAAGATATCTGTATATAAGAGAGAACTTTATTTTGTTTTTGTTGATTTGGAGAAGGCCTTTGACAGAGTTCTCAGGGTGGTAGTGAAATGGGCAATGAGAAGGCTTGGGATTGAGGAGTGGCTAGTTTGAATGGTTATGGCCATGTACAAGGGTGCTTGCACCCGGTGAAAGTGAATTAAGGTTTGGGTGGCAGGTTTTCAAAGAATGTTGGTGTGCATTAGGAGACAGTTTATTGCCCCTTATTGTTTAGCATGGTGCTCGAAGTGCTTGTGTGACATCAGAATTGGACTCCCATGGGAGGCATTGTATGCTGATAACTTGGTGCTGATTGCATAGAATGAGAGGGTAGTGCTGGAAAGTTTTAGAAAGTGGAGAGATGAAGTCATATGTAAGGGTTTAAGGATTAACACTGATAAAACAAAAGTAATGATACCTAAGGGTGGTGGCAGTACTGTCAAAACAGAGGGTGTGTGATCATGTGCAGTGTACCACAAGTGTGTGGCAAATAGCTCCATCTTGTGCACTGTTTATGGTAAGAAATGTAGTGGTATTAGAGCTAGACTCTGAAATAGTTTATTTCATGTATGGAGTATATACAAGGGAGAGTATTGGTAAGGGTAAGGTGTGGTTAGAAGTTGAGGGAACTGTTTTCTTTCCTGATACTTACATGGCTCTCCCTTTGTGCTAAAGAGTCCTTGTATGCAGCTTGTATTAAATGTGTAATGCTGTATGTTAATGAGACTTGGACAGAATAGAGGATAATCATATGCTCAGATGTACAGAGATGATAATGTATCCTTGAATGACAGACCTGGGAGGGGGTAGGATTGTAAATGAAGAGTAGAGAGGAAGGATGGGGCTTGGATGCATTAGTGTTGTGAAGAGAAGGGGTAGATTGAGATGGTTTGGGCATTTGGAGAGAATGGAGGATGACAACTGGGTGTGGAAGATGGGAGGTGTGAACAGTAAGAGTACCAGTGAAAGGCAGACCAAAAAGGATGAGGTCATGGAGTTTGTCCTGAGGGATAAAGGACTGAATAGTGAGGCTGCTAGAGGTGGAGTATGGAGAGCTGCTGTTGGATGACCAAGGCCGATGTATGCAAGGGTGTTGGAGCCTTTATAAATGAAGCGAAACAATAACGGGTAAACTTTGGGTTTACTGATGTTCTGCCTCGTCTCAGGAGCGTGACAGAGATGACCGCAGAGGGCGGAGAAGATCACCATCACGGGGCCGGTCAAGATCAAGGTCCCGGTCAGGTTCAAGGGGTCGAGACCGGTCGCGGAGATCACGATCAAGAGGCAGGAGTAACCGTAGCAGCAAATATGATGACCGCAGGAGGAGATCACCTATGTCCAAAAGGTTGATAGTTAGAGGATACTTTTGTAATTTTTTTAACAGTTACTGAGGATCTTAACTTGCATATAACTGCATTATATAATGTTGACATTTTATGACAGGTTCTGAAGAAAACAATAGATTTAATAGTTATTGTCATCCGGGCCTCCTTTCCCACCCTTGTGCAGGGTGAGGAGCAGCAGTGTCCAGACAGCCCAAATTTGCCCAGTCCAATGGGCCACGCTTCTATTCACTCATCATTCAATCCCCTGGAATCCTGGCTCGATCGGATACACCAAAAACATTCACCATTTATTTTTACATTTTGAGCATCCCCACCATCCTCTCATTTCTTGTAGTGCTACCATCTGATAACTCAGCCCATGAGGTCATGACAGGTGATTTCCTGTTAACCAGGAAACAATGTACCGTATGACAGGGGGTGATATTTTTTTTACCAATAAATCGATGCCTGGTGGTGTTGTGGGTTAAAAGTTTCCAAGCAAAGGTAGCTTATTTGTATTTTAATCTGAAAGTTGGTTGGTGTTAATTACATAGTAATGCTGCTCGTGGGCTGCTAGCTGGTCACTCTTGCCATAATTATCAAGACAAGTAGGCCAGCCATGAGTTCTACACTACTGATGGGTCAGTAAAGGACTGGGTGTGGGATGGTTATTGTACTATACAGCTTAGGGAATTGTCTCACTGAATGTGTTTTAATATTTTCTGGACTCTCTCCCACAGGTACAGACGGTCACGCACGCGGTCCCGAACACGCAGTCCACGCCGGTCACGTTCACGTGAACGTAAGTCCCGCTCCAGGAACAGGTCTCGGTCCATCAGTCCAAGGGTCCGGCCCTCAACGCGTGGACGGTCACCCTTGCCTCGCTCACCTACACCACCACCCAGGAAGGCAAAGTCAAGTCCCAGAGGTAAGTACTGTTAGCAGTAGCAGTATTAGTTGCAATTCCAGGTTTATCTGGTCATGAACCCTCTGGACTTTCAACATCAAATATTTTAGGTAAGTCATGTCCAGAAGGCAGGTATGCTTGTGTAGGGATTGGAATAAACTGGATGAAACTGGTGTTATCCACACAGTAGGTTCCATATAGAGAGTGTACTGGGACTTGATGTGCTATCTTCATGAGGTGATTTTGAATAAAAAATGCTATATCAACATGGGTCCAGTTCCCATGTGTTCTAATCTAATCTAGTCAGAAAATGATGCCATGTTTCCTCTTAAGGAATCCCTATACTGGGGTTGGCTTTGATGCAGATGATGTTTTCTGTGGACCAAGTGCCAGAACCAGACAATTACTTCCCAACAGTAAGTAGACTGTAGCACCAGTCGAGCAGGGCAGTACTCCCAAGGAGGATGGAAAGCTGATGACAGGGAGAGCTGGAGCTCCCGTTTCATCAGCCCTCAGGACTTGTTCCTGACCATCCTCCTTTGCTGAACTTTTTCAGTGTCTCAGTTACACAGAGAGTAGACCAGCATGCTCTCCAATACAAGTTTCTCTGTCAACACCAAACTACATACACGCTACACACTACACTTCCTTTTCAAAATTTCTTCAAAATGGCGCACAAAAATCATGCCTCGGAGTCCCGGGGGGGGGGGGGGACCATAAATGCCCCCACCATCCGCCCCTCTCCCGGTGACGACTCAAAGAGCTGCATGGAACCACTGTCTGACTCACTCCTTCTTCATTTCTGTAACATTCGCAGCCTTTCCTGTAACTTTCATGCTGTCGAGCACCACCTCTTCTCCTCTAAACCTCACCTTCTCTTTCTCACTGAGACTCGGCTGTCTGAGGCAACTGACAGCAAACCCTTTTCTGTATCCTCCTACTTTCTCTATTCTCATTTCAAAACCAAAGGTGGCTGTTGCGTATATGTACTCAACGATCTGTCTTGCTCTCGTGTTCCTGAACTTGATTCTTCTGAATTCTCTACTCTCTGGCTTCAGCTTTCCTGTCATTCTCTGACTAAATATATCTGTGCTGTTTACTTATCTGCTAATTCTACTGACTATCAAAAATTCTTTGACTATCTTACTTCTACGATGGAATACATTCTATCCATTTCTCCTTTCTCTGAAATCTCCATTCTAGGAGATTTCAATGTTAACCACCACCTTTGGCTCTCCTCTCCTTTCACTGATCCACCTGGTGAACAAGCCTACATCTTTTCTATCCTTAATGACCTAGAGCAGCTTGTACAGCACCCTACCCGTATCCCTGACCGCCTTGGAGAGAGTTCCAACATACTTGACCTTTTCCTAACAACTAATCCTTCTGCTTACACTGTTCATCTTTTCTCTCCGTTGGGCTCCTCCGATCATAA
>JAGKTI010014941.1:0-10941 GCA_018397915.1 Birgus latro | reverse complement strand
TTTTTCTTGGAAGGAACAGTATGCAGGCCTGTGGCCTTTGGTTCCTTCTTCCTTGCATAAAAAAAAAAAAACTGGAGGTTGCTGGAAAAAAAGAAATTTTAAATGCATAATAAGACTTGTAACAATATGGGAGGCCCAGCTTGGACTTTGATTTTCTGTAGAGTCACTCAGAAGAATGATCATCAAGTGCCTCTACTTGTGGCTGAATGTTTCCTTCCTGAGGGTGAGGATTCTATGGCTAGTTATCAAGCCTGTAGCCACATTTCACTTTGATGGTAGTACTTCCTAGGGTCCATGGTAGCCCCACATCTACTACCATCTGTTACTGAGCTACAGTTTCTGATGCCTTATGGACAGTTTATGAGGGAGATCATTTTTGCCCATAAGGTCATCAGTATTTGTAGCTTTGTAACAGTTGAGAATGAAACCCATGCTAATCTAGCATCTTTAACTCAAGCTGTCCTAGAATTACATTCTGAGGTTAGTACATCAAGTCCTGGGACACCATGTATAGTATATAATGCTTTATGAAGAGATATATGAAGAAAACCAAGTTTGCCAGCATGATTGATTGACTGAAGGAATGTATTATCCCCATTTTACTCTTGCTTTACCTGAATTAGGTATCTCTCCATTTTGAATGCTGAGTTGTATAAATATATAAACACTAGAATTTGATGCTAATTACAAAGAAGTGCGACAGAAAGGATGTACTGTATTGTCTTTTTCTGGCATCTAGCTACATGAAATGGGCTGCAAAAGGATGAAAATCTGGGCCAGGTTAAGATGAAAGAACTATAGTTGAAGAATGCATTTTTTGAAAGATGCAGCTTATATTTAATGGTAATCTTTTCCCCTAGATGAGAAGCGAGAGAGTCCCCACGGGTCATCTCCGGGTCCTGAATCGAAGCTGGAGAGTCGGGGAGATGGCAGCCTGATTCCCAGCATGGTTGTCAGTAAACAGCGCCAAGACTTCCCACTGCCACCCACTACTAAGAAGCAGAGGTGCAGGGACTATGACGGTAAGTTAGGACTTAAATCTGAGGCATGGTTGGGATGTACTAGTGACAGTTAATGGTGGTGGTTAGTGAACAGTGTCAGGACTTCCCTGTGCCACCCACCACCAAGAAACAGAGGTGCAGGCACTACAGACAGTCAAGTTTTGTGCCTGTGTTGCTTTGATGAATAATAATGAGTTGGTATGAATTGTACTACTGATGTTATGCAAACAGGATGATTGGGATGGCACAGCCATGTGGTGAGACGTTTAGCTGGATAAGGTTTTCATAATATATATTTTACATTTGTTATTTCACTGCTATAACTGGGCTACTTTGCTGCCTGGCTATGTAAACATACTTCAACTCCTTCCCCGTCATCTGCAAGGAGAATGGACTGTGAGAGAAGGCAGCTTCAGCCTGCAGTTTGCCAGGCTCACAATCAGAACAGTGGCTGAAAAGAGATACTGCATGCATGAGGACATGTGATCCCTCACCCTTGACTCTGACCATGTGGTTTTAAAGGATATCAGTGCTGTGAGTGAGTTATAGGTGTACCGTAATAGGAACAGGAGAGTGTTGATCTTCTATAGTTGATGTTATTGCAATGAAAGGTTTCTGCATGAGAGGCTGTGAGTGTGATGTTATCAGGTGTCAGTGCAGTGAGTGAGTTATAGGAGTCATAGGAGACTGAGAGTGTTCATCTTTTGTATTTTATGCCATTGCAGAGAAGGGATATTGCATGAGAGGGGACATGTGTTCCTATGACCATGGCTCTGACCCTGTGGTGTTAGAAGGTATCAGTGCTGTGTTGGACTTCCCCCCACCCCCTGTACCCCCTGGTGCACCCCCTGGCTACACCCCCGCCCCAGCCCCGCCCCAGGGGGTACCTAGGCCGCGACACCCTCCACCCAGGCACCCACAATATGGTAAGTACCGAGATTTAATTGTAGTTTCAGTTGCACATGATGTTACATGGAGAGACAGACAGACAAATAAGGAAGTGAAGAAGCATTGTGTTGTTGATGTGGATGTGATTGGAAATATTGTAAGAAATACTTAAGATGGTTTGACTGTGTGCAGAAGATGGAGAATGAGAGACTGACCAGAAGAGTATATGAATGAGGTAGAGGTGAAGGAGGAAACCAAGGGTGAAGTGGAGGGATAGAGTGAAGAGACATGAGAGATGGGGGCATGAGCTGGGGAGGATAGAATACATGCAGTTAGAGATAAGTATGTGGTTGAATAACCAGGGGTCAAAGCCAAGATATCTATCTATCTATCTATTGCCAGACACCTCAATCCTGCATGGGGTGGCCACAAACAAATCGCCTCCACGTCGCTCTGTCCCACGCCATTTCACTACCCCGCTCCCAACTCACACCCCCCTCTCTCATGTACCTCTCCGCTCCATCTCATCCTCGGCCTCCCCCTCCCTCTCGCCCCCTCCACCTCACTCACATACACTCTTCTTGTCAGTCTTTCACTCTCCATCCTCTCCACATGTCCAAACCACCTTAACGTGTTTCTCCTAACGCTTCCTATCACGTCCACAACCACACCACAATGCTCCTTCACTTCCTCATTTGTTAGTCTGTCTTTCCATGTGATTCCACATGCTCCTCTCAAATAACTCATTTCCACTGCTCTCACTCTTGACTTCTGTCCTTCCAACAGGGTCCAAGCTTCACTTCCATATGTTAGAGTTGGTATCACAATACTGTCATGTAACAACTTTTTCACTTCCATGCTCACCTCCCTGTTTCTTATCACTGCTTTCAACGAACCAGCAACCTTCCTTCCCTGCTGCATCCTTTCAAGCACTTCACCCTCCAGACTTTCATCCTTACTCATCACACTACCCAAGTACTTAAATGCACTCACATTCTCCATATCCTCTCCATCCAATCTCACTGTACATTCACTGGCTTCACTTCTCTCATAGACCATTACTTTACTCTTCCCTACATTCACCTTTAGATTCCGTTTCTTACACACTCTCCCAAACTTATCTACAAAGCCTTGCAGCTCCCCTTCATCTTCGCTCAACAACACAGTATCATCTGCAAACAACAGTACAGGGAGTTTCCAAACACTCTCTCACTAGGGCCACTCCAACATCCACTGCCCGACCTTGTATCTCTTTTATAACCCCATCCATGTACAGATTGAACAACCATGGAGACATAACACATCCTTGTTTCAATCCATCCTTCAAATGGAAAGATTCACTCAGTTTGCCATCCACACGCACTGCAGCCTTAGCACCCTCATACATACTCTTCACTGCCTTCAACAACTTCCCATCCACTCCATCTATCTATCTATCTATTGCCAGACGCCTCAATCCCGAACGGAGTGGCCACAAACAAATTGCCTCCATGTCACTCTGTCCCCTGCCATTTCACTACCACACTTCCAACTCACACCCCCCTCTCTCATATACCTCTCCACTCCATCCCTCCATCTCATCCTCGGCCTCCCCCTCCCTCTCGCCCCCTCCACCTCACTCACATACACTCTCCTCGTCAATCTTTCACTCTCCATCCTCTCCACATGCCCAAACCACCTTAACGTGTTTCTCCTAACGCTTCCCATCACGTCCCCAACCACACCACAACGCTCCTTCACTTCCTCATTTGTTAGTCTGTCTCTCCATGTGACTCCACATGCTCCTCTCAAATAACTCATTTCCACTGCTCTCACTCTTGACTTCTGTCCTTCCAACAGGGTCCACTCCATATATTCTTAGTACTTTCCACAATCCTTGTCTATCCACCCTGTCATATGCTTTCTCCAGATCCATGAAGGCTGCATACAATTTCTTTCCCTTCTCTTGAAACTTTTCCACTAAGGATCTAAGAATGAATATCTGGTCTACACAACTTCTTCCCTTTCTAAAACCTCCTTGTTCTTCTCCGACTAATTCCTTTGTTATTTCCCTAACTCTGTCATTAGGTATCCTACCATATACTTTTCCTGTTACACTGAGAAGGCAAATGCCCCTATGATTACCACACACTGCTTTTTCTCCTTTTACTTTGTACAGAGGAATAATTATACCTGACTTCCAATCCTCCGGGACTCTGCCCTCCTCCCATGCCAGTCTGCACACCTTCCACATCCATTCTATTACTATCTCTCCCCCATGCTTCAGCATTTCACCACACACTCCATCAATTCCTGGGGCTTTCCCCATTTTAACTTTCATCATTGCTTCCACCACTTCCATCCTACTGATTTCTTCCTCTCTTCTCACAACCCTCCTTCTCCCTGCCATTCCCCAGCCACTTATACTTGCATTACTTTCATTCTCTATGTTCAATAGTTCATTAAAGTGTTCTCTCCATCTGTTTACTTTTTCTCCCTTGTCCAAGATATACTGCATAATATTGGTTGGACATACATGAGTGTTAATACTGGTACCATTAACCTTTTCATGGTTAGGCTAATTGTGCTATTGAGTACCAAGTATTGCCACATTATTTTATTTATCAGTGTGGTCATAGGAGACTGAAAGTGTTGACATGGACACCATTAAATATTCTTAAGATAGAACATAAATACATATATACATAATCTCATATTGAGGTTGGCCATGTCACAACTGATGTTTTCCATGGACTGAAAGTTGAACCAAGTGCCAAAACCAGCAAATTACTTCCCAACAGTTGCTGGAAGCTGTTTGGAAAAAAAAATAAAATGTGTAATAAGATTTGTAACAATGTGAGTGTCAGTTGGGACTTTGCAGATGGAGGATCCCTGAGTGACTGTACTTGTGGCTGAATATTTCCTGCCTAATAGTGGTGATTGTGTGGCTAGCTTTCAAAATTGGAGCAGTTTAATTTCATTATAGTAGGTATCAGAACATGAGAGTGTTAATAAATATGAGACTGGATATGTTTGCAGGGGAATACACACCACGCGAGCCAAGCATGTGGGTGAGCCAGCCGGGGCCAAGCCAAGGTCTGTACTATGGGGGCGGCCCAGACCGTGGGCCAGGAGGTATGGGGGGGCCACGGTTCTCCGCTCCTCCACCCCCACTACCATCAACAACCTCTCGGGAGCTCATCAGTGTACCAGTCAACAACGGAAATCACATTGGGGTGAGTTGTTCTCCTGCTTTCAGTGTAACTTTAACCCTTAGACTCTAGGGGACATCATACGACAAACTGTTTTTCCCAATTTATTTCTGTTTTCTTCATTGTTATAAATGATTATAATCGTTTTTACTTTAAGTTGGACTAAAATTGCCATCTCCCCATCTTGAATGCCAGTTTTGTTGATAGATTAGCTCTAGAAAATTATGCTAATCATAAAGAAGCACCATGGAAAGAATGTTGAATCATAGTATTGTCTTTTTCTGCCACTGAGCTAGCCTTCATGAAATGGGCTGCAGAAGGATGAAATTCTGTGCAAAGTTAAGGTGAAACAAGCGTAGTACAGTTTATGTAGGGTACGTAACAAACTTGCCTGTGTGGTGAAAATCTGTGAATAGTTGGCACCTGGAAAAAAATGCCCCTGCAGTTGTTATAAAATTATTTGATTGCCTCTGTGCAGTACCCCAAAGCATTGTCATATGTTAAAACTTTCCTGTTGAAAATTTATATTGAGATGATTTAACAACAGATTGTTAAAACTTCTCAGAATACACTCTTGCCCTTGGAAACCAGGTGACATTCTTATTAGTTGATTATTTTTCAGTTTCAGTTTATCATCATCATCATCCGGACCTCCTTTCTCACCTGTGCGGAAGGGGTTTTCAGGCTATATCTAACCCGCTTCAGTTTGATAAGGCCCTCTTAAGCTGAATACAGTCATCAGGCAGAGGCAAGAATAAAATTAATAAAATGTCTGTAGCATCAGTGGGTTAACCTGCACATACCTGTGAATTTGGGAAATGGACTGAATTGTCATCACTGTTTCCTTTCAGAGTGTGGGTGGCAGTGGTAGCGTCGGCCCATCCCTGGCCAAGAGGCTGGGGCCGGTGGTGTCAGTCAGCCACGGCCCCCCACCAGCAGCCAAGGGGGTTCGGCCAGACATAGACTCTTGTACGCTGGAGCTACGCAAAATTCCACCTGGCCTTAATACCATCGCACACCTTAATGACCATTTCTCAAAGTTTGGCACCGTTGTTAATATCCAGGTAATGCAGTGGCTTATCTATTTATCCATCTGTCTGTGTATCATCTCTATCTGTCTGCCATAAGTAGACACCTGCACCCTTTAACTGCACAAAATTCCGCCATCTTAACACCATGGCATTCCTCAACAACCTTTTCATTAAGTTCAGGACCATTGTTAATCCATCCATCCATCCATCATCTAATCCTATGTTGCCCCACAGAGGAGCGTAGGAGCCCGGGGCTAGGCAAGTTGGTCCTGACATTTAAGATGAGAGTGACATCCCTGAGTGCCATTACATGAGCAGTAAACCCCAACCATCCCTTGGATATAAACCTTCACTGGCTCAATCTGATTGGAGCGCTTTAATTACCCACTAAACCACTAGGTGCCCAAAGTTGGTTATATAGTTACCACCCAGCATAGTAAATGGTTTCCTGGTGTACAGGAAACCATTTGGCTTGTCATTCAGTGTAGAGTCACCTACAGGCAGAAGGAAGAGGAAAGAACGAAGGAAAGAAAGACAGAAGAGAGAGTATAAAGTCACCCGCAGGCAGATGGATGAGGAAAGAATGAAGGAAAGAAAGACAGAAGAGGATGAAAGGAAAGAAGGATGGAGGATAGGATATTTAGGTAATTCTGTGGGTTATCTGTCTGTCTGTGTATTTGTCTGTATATACATCTATCTGCTGTATCTCTTTTTGTGTTTGTCAACTGGACCTAGTCACCTGTACCCTGTCGTAATTAAACCATTGAACACCTTAATGGCCATTTTTCAGAGCTGAAGATGGTTGTCAATATTTAGGCAGCTAAACAGTATATTTGTCTCCATATCATCTTGTCTTGTACCATCAGGCTGCCCTCTCTCCAGTGCATATTTGTATCTGTGTATAACCCGAAACTTAATATCAGAAGGGGTGGCCACAGAACATTTGTTTGTGTCATTCTGTCCCCCACCATCAGGCTTCCCTCTCTCCACCTCATGTCCCTTTATTCATGTACAGTACCTTACACATATACCTAACCTCAACTCCATTGTGGAACTCAGTGACCATTTAAGTTTGGGAGCGTTGTCTCCATTCAGGCAATTCAGTGGATTATGGGTTTTACATTCTGTTGGCTGAATTATGTTTAGTTCATATATTTGTTTGTTCAGTTCATAAAGGCTCCAACATGCTTGAATATGTCAGTCCTGGTCGCCTGATGGCAGCTGCCCATGCTGCTGGATCTCTAATAGCCTCTCTGTTCAGTTCCTTATCTCTGAGGTCACACTGTATGATCTTGTCCCTTTTTTTTTTTTTTTTTTTTTTTTTTTTTTTTTTTTTTTTTTTTTTTTAAAGGTCTGCATCTTGCAACTCCACCATCAGCACTCACACTTCTCACCATCCATATATTATTACTTTATGATTTTTGTGGTGGCCCCAGGCTTATCATGATGTGATCTTGGTGGACTCAGGCTGAAGTTGCCCTTGTGCAGTACACCATCCTCTTCTTGGGAGATAGGGAGGGAAGTGAGGGAATTTTTTGATAACCAGGAAGTGCAGGTGCTCGGTTATATTGATGCTACCATGTTAAGATGTCACTCTACAGCACTGGTGTTATAAATGAGCTTAATAATTGATGGATAATAAATATCTAAAATTGTACTAACTTATAACCAGTTGGCTCATCTTTTTTATGCCAGGTTTGCCACAGGGATAACCCAGAGAGTGCATTGGTGACAATTATTGTAAGAGTTATGATGATGATGATATACAGACATATAACCATGTCACATGTCACCCTTATTGTTTTCAGGTCCACCATGAGGGCAACCCAGAGAGTGCATTGGTGACATTCAGTGGACACTCTGAGGCCAATGCAGCATACAGAAGCACAGAGGCAGTACTAAACAACCGCTTCATTAAGGTGTTCTGGCACACTTCACAGGTAATCAGATACTGTTATATTACTCAGGGCTCCACATCACCCAGTTATTTGGTTATATGGTTACCACCCAGCATAATAACTGGTTTCTTGGGTTACTGAAAAGCATTAGTTTTGTCACTCGGAGTAGAGTTGCCTGAAGTGGAAAAAGAGTAAGAAAAAGTGACAGGAAGGATGGGAGGAAATAGGAAGAGAGGAGGGAAGACAGTGAAATGGAAGGATAAAGGTGAAGGGATTTGAGCCAGTGTGGGTTTGTCTCCAAGGGGTGTTTGGGGTTTATTGCTCACATAATGTTAGGGATAAATGAGGCTGGTCACTCTCATTGTAAATGTCAGGACCAGCTCACCTAGCCCTGGGCTCCTATGCTCCTCATGGGGCAACACTGGATTAGATGATGAATGAATGAATAAGTAGGCAGGAGTACATCATGAGGGGGTTCCCAGGAGGGAACAAAGCCTTGGAAATGATGATGAATAGAGGGAGGAATTTTCAGCACAGCACTGATTTGTATTATTTTGTATTTGCAGAACAAGACCAGTGTTCCAGGGAGCACCTACCCCCACCACCACCTGAGCCGACCACTGCAGGACAGACTGGGAGTGCGACATCCCAACAAAACACTTAACAAGGTGGACACCACTGAGGATAAGAGTGAAAAGGTGAGCCCCATACATGTTTAGATTTTGTGTGTGTGTGTGTGTTTTAATGAGTAATTAAGACGCTCCAGTCAGATTGAGCCGGAGTAGGTTTATATCCAAGAGATGACTGGGGTTTATTGCTCATGTAATGCCACTCAGCGATGAGTGAGGATGAGAGGCAGCCTACAGTCCTAATGGACCCAGGATTGAATCCAGGCTGGGGAAGGGAACGGTTTAAGGATTTGAAATTCGTAAAAGCAGACTTTACTGGTGTACCAGAAGACATGCTGACATGTCGTAAAATTATCCCCACTAATGCCAGTACACCAGTCCTGCATGGGACAGCCATAACATGTATTCAGTATGGACGGTGGGTGTTAGTGCTGAAGTGGTGATATGTGGAGGTATGTAGGAGGACTACTGGGCCATGGGATAGGCCTTGAAGCCTTTGTCCAGAGTTGGGGGGAGAGGGGGAGGTTATAGCCCAGGGAAACCATATACTGCTATGTGTAGTAATCCTATAGCCAGTGGGATGCCTCGTGGTCTTTGGATTAAGGTGCTTTAACTGGATGTGGCCCAAAATGGTTTACATCCAAGGCTTGGTTGTGGCTTAGGTCACCTACCCCCATTTACCATCACCACCTTCGCCAACCTTATAAAACACTGAATAAGATGGAAAAATATTGAGGATAAGAGTAAAATGGTAAGACCCATATGTGTTTAGGTTGTGTATTTCTAGGATAGGGGACATGCAGAGCCAGGGTTCCAGGGTCATTAGTGGTGAATGAATGCATGTATAGCCCATTTCTACGGGCTTCTGTTGATTAGTTATCCTGTTTCAAACTTTACATTTCCTGGCTTGCTGGACCCTACCTCACCCTGCCTGTGGGTGGGAAAAAGAGGTGGGATGATGATGATGATGTGAAAATTACATTTGTAATATTCATCATTATTGTTTAGGCCTCCTGTCGTCAGGTACTGTTATCACGTGGAAGCCTAGTCAAGACAGTGTACAACACTCACGCCCTCCAGTCGGCCACTACAGCTTCTTCTGTCACCACCACAACATACAGTAAGTCTTCATTTTAACTTTCGTTCTTTCACTTTAACTTGGAGGGAGAGAGGAGGAGGGGGAGACCAGGAATGAAATGGAGATATATGAGAGAGGATTGTGAATTGAAGGGACATTGCAGAGAGCAGAGCAATGTGGAGGTGGTTTGTTTGTGGCCACCCATGATGGGATTGAGGTGTCTGGCAATAGATGGATGTATAGAGATTAGAGTTTTGTCCTTTTGCAGTACAGTAAACCCTTCACAAGTCGAACTATATGAGGCTCTACCCTAGTTCGAATTACCGAATTTTAATTTTCACCCCCCAAAATTGCCAAGACAGTACCTATTACTTGCCCTTTCAACACTAAATTAAAGGAGCATATAGCCTATAAATAAATAAGTTATGACAAGAAACAATTTAGTGCATTTAATATACCTTTAACCCCTTCAGTACTGGGTGTATTTTCATTTTCTTGCTGCCACCAGATGATTTTAGTCAGTGTTGGTTGGATCTGTGGAAGTGCACAGGGTTGGTACAGCCTTCGTTAGCCCCTTCAATACGTGAGTCCAGTCCTGAGTGCTATAAAATTGGCTGGAGGAAGCGTAAATAAAGTAGAAATAAACGTCACGGTACTGAAGTGGTTAATTGGTAAAAAATCATTCACAGAGACAGTACAGACCGTCGGCAGCATGTGTTGGAGATGGATTTTCACCCCCCAAATTGCAAAAATAATACTTATTACTTGTCTTTAACACTAAAGTAAAGGAGCATATACAGTGTATAAATTAATAAAGAAAGACAAAAAAGAAAGAATTCAGTGCACATAATTTGCCTTTCGTTAGAGGCAGTAGATTCGTCGGCAGTTTGTTTTGTTTTGGAGACAGAGATGGTGGAGGTGGTTGAGTTCACACTTCAACGTAAATTCTAAACAATACCCAGTATTTATTTCACTCTACATTAAGAACTAAACTTAAATGTAATCACTGTAATAGACTGCAATGTAACACTTTCAGTAATAATAGTACTGAACTTTAATCATGATCACTTAACACTAAGTCACATGCGCACATTGTTTTTTTTTTTTAGCTTCCTTCCTTTACGACTAGAGGTGCCAGTATCACTTCTTTTAAGCTCTGAACCTTCCATGGCAAGGCAGAAGGCAAAAGGAGAGCACTGCTCAGCACTAGATGACAGTAAGAATA
>JAGKTI010014940.1:4579-21079 GCA_018397915.1 Birgus latro | reverse complement strand
GCTGTAGATTTACCACGCTCCTCAGTGTTGCACTAACCAATGAGCAGCCTTAATTCAAGCGTTTCTTGGCTCCAGCTATCAGAGCTGAGTGAACAGGGTTTACCCTGTTCACATAAATGATGTTCAAGGATTCAGACGATTCTCTCTTCCAGTGCTGTGACGTAATTTTTGTGTGGCTTCCTGCTACGATTTTATTCAGCTTAAAGCCTCTCAGACAGCAGGGGTTTAGGAAGGCTACAATTAGCGCTTCAAGTTAAAGAAAACTCTCTGTAATCCTATTTAAACTCGTTTGGGAGTAGTATGCATAACACAAAAAATACGTAATAAGAGCCTCATATTTAACGCCTTTACTACAGTGACGCCTTTTATGTTTTATTCTTGTTACCCCCAGACGACTCTATTCAGCTGAGGAGAGAGTTTTTGAGCTGGAGGTATTAGCTAAAGCCTTAACTCATCCTTTCATTACGAGATGCCTTTCCTAACCTGAATAAAATCGTCTGAAGGTAGCAAGAAAAACATCATACGAAAGATCGGAGTGAAGAGGAGAGCGAAGGGTAAGGGTCGGCCTTCAAGGTGGAGCAACTGCCTGGGGAATTAAGAAACACCCAAACCTAGATGGATGAAGTGGCACAATACACAGGCCAAGGGGGTCGAATTCCCGCCAGATTAGCAGCCTCCCTAGCACCTCTTGTACGATAGATTTGCCTGTTACAGTAAGTCTTCTATACTACTTATGCCATTTTAATATTCACTTGGTTTTCATCAGTAACATGCAAAAGGATACTAAAGTGTAACGTAAGGGGTGATATGAAATCCCCAAAACTACTTAAAATAAGGCAGTGAAGAGCGGGGGTTTACTGTAGAGAGAAAGTAAATGCTTGGAGGACGAATGACCACCAAAATCTAGATGAATAAAGCGGTACAGTACACACGCCAAGACTGTCGTGTTCTCGTTGACTGAAGAGAATCCACAGCACCTATTCCTTAACTATTAGTTTTTATCACTTTTCATTATCTGTACGTTGTTGATATAATTTCTTTAACCACAAAAACTGCTGAAATAACATACAAGACTTTTATTAACATGGCATATACAGAAGTAAACCAGTAAGGAAGATAGTGTATGCTGCAGAGCCTCCTTAGTCTACGGGAATACGGCCAAGGAGTCTTCTGGTGAGGGTAGCAGGCCTTGTTGCACCTCTTCCTCAGCGGTATTTATGTTGCAACCAGACGATTGTATTCAGCTTAGGGGAGACTGTCTATAATCCTTCACAACAAAAAGATCCCTCCAGAATTTAGGATAATCATCTGTAGGCAGCAAAAATAGTCAATAATACGTCACCTAGTAAAGTGGGTTAATAGTGTCTTTTATGGTAACAAAATCTTGGCAATACACAGAGTAATACAGACACATGTAAGCGAATACAAACTTGCCAATACAGAAATAAACTGGTAAGGAAGAGGAGCATGGGAGGCTCCTGACGACGAAAATACCACCCCGGGACCCGTATGCTTGTGAGTTTAGAAGGCTTCCTAGTGCCTCTTCCTGAGCGATTTATATTGCCTGTTCCACCCTAGCACTCTCTTCTGTACCATTGATATCTTTTCTGATAATTATTATCGATATGGGCTACACAATAATAATAAAATATAAGCCGGTCATCTGCATAAATAAACTGGTAAGGAGGATGTGTTACGGAGCCTAAGACAAATGTCACCCTAGGTAGGCTACAAGGTATCTCCGGCTATGACCGACTCTTATTTAGAAAAATTAAATCCACAACACTACAAGTCCCACGACAAGGGCACACAGCTCCGTAGTGCACAGTGCGTTGAACTGAGGGAAATATTGTCAGTAAGAAAAGAGTTAGTTTTGAACCCTCTGACTATTATGTTATGCACCATGTAAACGAAATCGTCTGGTGTTTCACTAAGTGTGTCAATGGCAGGGAAAGAGATAATGGAGTGAGAACGGACATAACAGCGTATGAGCTATGTTAACCACGGCGCATGGCACCACGATAAATAAGGAGCTCCAATGCCCAGTTATACAAACATCCTTCATTTCCCTCCTTATCCCCTGAGAGAAGGAGGATGGACTGCAGGACAACTTAAGTCTGCAGTCCATCGGGTTCGCATTTCAGATGAGCTTCGGCCACAACAGTAACATGTTAACCACGATTCTGGTTTAACCAGTTCAACACGATGATGTATTTTCTAGTTTATTTTTGATATCTCCAGACGATTTGAATAGGCTTGGACGAGATTTGCCGAACTGAAGGCGTTAGCCATAGCCTTCACTAACCACTTGACTGACATACGTCCATTATAACCTAAAAGGCAATAAAATCTGGTGATGGCCAGAGTACTGTGTGTTCCTATATCTATATCTATCTGACTATACCTATCTACCTATGTACTTTATGAATGTACGTATGTATGTATGTATCTATATATCTATCTCTATCTCTAACTATCTATTTTTATCTATCTATCCATATGTGTGTATCTATCTGTCTATCTCTGTCTGTCTATATTATGTGTGTGTGTGTGTGTGTGTGTGTGTGTGTGTGTGTATAAACATATAATCTCACTGAAGGGGGTCAATGGGGCTTGGAATCGTACTATCATCTGACAACAGGGCATCTGATAACGCTTTAGTGAGGTACCGTCATATACAACACCATCCAGTACCCCCACACGCAAAAGTTCGCATACTCTTCTACAGATGTATATTTCACACTTCAGGCATGTCCATCAAGAGGCTCCCGGACGCATCATATTAAAACAAAAGTATCACGTAATCAGAAAAACCTACCAGGCCTTTTTCAGTCTGGGAATATTAGCCAAAAGAGTAAAGCGAGAAGCGGCAGAGGTGAAATATTAGGCGAACTTTTGTATCCCCTGATAAGAGTGGATTGCTGCTAACAGGAAGGGCATGTCTGGCTTGAATCCGGTGACGTTTTTTATTGATTTTTTTCCTTGCGATCTCTACACGTTATAATTCAACTTAGAAGAGAACCTTTGTAGAAACGGGATTAATTCTTTCACTTCGATGACGGATTATGTTTTTTTTTTTTCGTTAGGAAGAAGGAACCAAACGCCAGGAGCCAGCACATTCTTCCCTCCAAAAAAATACAAAAACAAGATAACAGAGAACCAAATTCAAGGTCCATTCATGTCGAGAAGCCTGGACACACAGCGTTTGAAAGACTGGAGATCATAGGCAGTAGGAAATACATTTTATTATTGCAACCACCAGATTAGTTTACTCAGCTTAGGAAAGGGGATTAGGGAAGGCTACATTCAATCCGTTCAGTTTGAAAAGTCTGTCTAAATTTGCAAGAGTCGCCTAATGAAAGGATAAATAAAAAATATGGTAGGTTACTGGACTGAAGGGATTAATGAAGTGTAGATCTCACCTCTTCAGTTTGAAATGTCTCTCTTCAAAGTTAAATACAATCGCAGGGTGGTAGCGAGAATGAAATAAGAGAAATTTATGTCACCGCAGTAAAAGGGTTAACTGCGACTCAGGCGTTCCTCGAATACCAAAGTTTCAAGAGGGTTGCCGCAGGAATGGAAACACGTGGAGTTTATTTTGAAACAATCCATATTAGTCAGTCGCTGTGCTTCAGAATGCTACTGTTGTCCAAGGCAGCAGGAGGCAGAGCTCAGACACCACAAATGATACGAATCAGCGACCAGCATGGAAGCAGCGCCGTGGGGAAGAAGTGATGTATATTTTGCCTACAACTCAAACATACAGTTGCAGCCACCCCGTCTGGTGGCAGTAAACAGTCCCACGCGGGAGACTGACCTTAGGACTCCTCACTGTAGCTAGTCGACTCACCATTGCATTTACACCGTAACACACAGCTGCGGCTCTCTAAAAGAGCCCCCACTGATACGGTATCTGTCTATCAGTCTATTTATCTCTCAGTCAATCTATCTATCTGTCTATCTATCTATCTGTATATATATTATAACTGTACTTGTGTGTGTGCGTGTGTTTGTGTGTGTGTGTGTGTGAAGGAGAGAGAGAGAGAGAGAGAGCGAGAGGGAGACCTACATAGAATAGTAGACTAAAGAATGCTTCAAAATGTACGAAGGAAAAGGAATAATCCCTCGAGCTAGACCTTATTATATCATATAGCCCTGCTAGGGTGACGGGATAGCACTACCTTTCCCAGCACGGCAGCCACCAGGGCGGGGCGCGAACTCTCGACCTCACGGTCTCGAGCACGACACCCTACCACTGAGCTACCGCGACCCCCAACGCAGGAATGAGTATTTACTCACTGCCACGTGAAACATACATGCATGGAGATATGTAATGCACATTTCTGACAGCTAATTCACAAGATATGGGGTAAATATATGGAACAAAGGGCATGCTTTATGGATTACCAAAAACACGGAATTTCCAGGATTCATACAACAGGTGTCAATACTTACGATCTGTTGATGTCGTATCGCAGTGGCTGGTTCCAGAAGGAGCCGACGTAGACCCTCTCCACCTCCGGCGTGTTGAGGATCTTGCCCAGCGACCACATGAGCGCCCCGTACACCCGCATCAGCGCCTGGTGGTCGATCATGTCCGCCTTGTTCAGCACGATTCGTATTTTGTCGTGTTGGCCTCTCAGTCGCTCTAGGAAGCACCGAAACTCGTCCGAGATGTCGAGTTTGTGGGCATCAAAAAGTAGGATGATTCGGTCCACTCTTTCGGCGAACCATTCCAAGACCGAGTGGAAATCATAGCCTCTGTCAACTCTCTGCTTCTCACCGGACAGTATTCCTGGAGTGTCGACCACTGTGAGGCCCTTGAGTACGTTGGAGTTGACATACGAGCACTGGAACCTGTTCAGGAAAGTGTTGCCGTACCTGGTTAGGGGCCGAAATGGCTTCTTGGGGTCCACCACCAGTGCGTTGCCAGGTATGATGCCCTCCCGCTCATTGTGCATCACCACCACGAAACTATCAGTCGTGGGTTCAGGCCCGATGCGAATCCCTGGGAAATCCTTCTCCAAAATGTATCTGATGAAGGTAGTCTTGCCAGTGGAGTACTGCCCCACCAGGAGAATCATCGGCTTAGCATCGAAGTCCGTGTCGTTCAGGGGAGGGGAGTGGAAATCCTCGAACTGGTAGTGACGCTCGAGTGGAAAGACCTTATTTTTGTAGACGACTTTGAGCCCCTCCAGTACCGTCTCACACATCTGCAGTTGCCGCTTCTTACTGTCATCCTTGCTGAGCCACGAGAACATGACGGCGAGGACATAAAGCGACCGGCGAGAACACTAGCAAGGGCCACACTGCCAACGCCGCGCCCCTGCCAGCCAGCCAGCCACGCGCGAGGCCAAATCCGTCCCAGGGATGTCTCAGTCTCGGCGCCCCTCCCCTCTCATCCCCCTCTCCCAGCCCTCCCTTTACCTGTCGCCCTCTCCCCTCTCCCTCTCTCCCCTCACCTGTCACCCCTTCCCTCCCTCCTCTCCCACCTCACCTGTCACGCCCCTAAGCTCCGTATTCTCTTGAACTAAGGAGGTTTTCTAACACCTCTTCATTATCAGTTCATTTTTGCATATGACACATTTTTTTCCCTCTGTTATTGAAAGACAGAAATACCATAGAAGGGAAAAATGACGTATTAATATCCAAGATAAATCGGGAAATTTGGGGATCTAGAACGCCTCCATGAAGCTGTCGAGAATACGTCCCAGTGACACCACCCTGACCACCTCTCACTCACTGCTCTCATCTCCAACACGCCCTGCTCGACACGGCACCATTTTGCATCTATCTGCTTCTCTTACTATCTTCATGATTAGATACTGACCTAGAGCAATAATATTATCACACTCAGCAAGATAATTAAGAAGTCATTCGGGTGTGGAGAAATAACAAGAAAATATCAGAACATCCGTAGCAGCAGTCGAAATGAAGAAATACACAAGGCTGTTCCGAAGATGTGTGGCGGTGAAGGAGCTGAGAATGAGAATGGTGGTGGTGGTGGTGGCGATGATGGTGGTGGTGGTGGTGGTGGTGGTGGTGATAGTGGTGGTAATGGTGGTGGTGGTGGTGGTGGTGGTGGTGGGTATGACGGTGGCGATGATAGTGGTGGTGGTGGTGGTGGTGGTGGCGATGATAATGGTGGTGATGGTGAATGTGGACTCACTTCACAGGCAATGCGTTACTGCCTTACCTCACCACCACTCTTTCAGTAAGAATAATGAGCCTGGTGTGTGTGTGTGTGTGTGTGTGTGTGTGTGTGTGTGTGAGGTAGGGTATGAGGGCTACTCTGTGTCTGGGGCTATAAGGGCTACTGTCTGTCTGTGAATGTGAGGGCTACAGCTGTTGTGTGTGTGTGTGTGTGTGTGTGTGTGTGTGTGTGTGTGTTCTTACTTGTATTTTTATATTGTTGAGTCATGCTCGTAATGTCATGTCACGTTATTTTTATGTGTGTGTGTGTTTGTGTGTGCATGTGTGTGTGCGTGTGTGTGTGAGAGACAGAGACAGAGACAGAGATCCAACTTCCACATACAAATAGCTTCTAGTACTAACCAACAAACCACAAGAGGTGTCGCATTATAGTGCAGTGCCATGAAGCTGAATGGACAAGAAAAATATCTAAAACAGCCTTCAGCAGCGGAGAGTTACCAGCCAAGGAGTGTTGAACCTAAATATTATTAAAAAAAGATCCCTTATTCAGCGCAGTGTCAGTCTGTGTGCCGTACAACTGACGTGTGTGTGTGTGTGTGTGTGTGTGGATGTTTGAGGGAGCTTAGATGTATAGGTGAGAATGAGTCATCGTTAATGTAGGAATGATGCAAGTTTTGTGTTACTGTGCATGTAATGGAATATATTAATTTTGTTCGTGCTTCAGCCTTAGCGTGGAAGATGAAATAATTCAAGCAAATACGAGATGAGGTAACTTACTTAAGAAAAAAAAAACTGCAAGAATGTAAGAATGACCGCAATGACTATGGAATGAATAAGTGCAAAAATAAAAGCTGAGTCGGAGAATGCTGACAATTGGAAGGAAAAAAAGTAAATAATAAACATATAAAAATAAAAAGGAACATTCAGAGAGTGCAGTACCCGCGCCCACCATTAACTGAACAAAGGGTCGAACATCTGGCTTTGCCTTGGGATCTGGACCTTCGACTGTCTGCTCTCATAATCGAATTCTTCATTCTTGCCTGACCCTTAACACTTCCACCAAGTTTGGTTTAAATCAGGTTAGCACTGTCTGAGTTGACCTTACCCCGTGTTATGAATTCAGGCTTTCCCCGTGATATTGGCCTTTGATTGTTCTCAGACTCGAATCCCTTCCACAATGTTTGGTCAAAATAAAATAAAAACTTTTTAAGCTGGTATTGCAATGTGACCGTGACCTTTGACCTATTGTTCTAAAACGTAATTGGCCAGCCCCATGGTAGATCTTCAACACTTCCACCAAGTTTGGTCAAAATCAATCAAATCAAAGTTGATTTATTTTGTTCTCACACAGACACAAGGGTCGAACTTTGACCTCGCTCTGTGACCTTGACCTCTGACTGATTGTTTTCAAAATCAGGTCACTTCGTTCTTGTGTTATCATCAATTCTTCCTCCAGGTTTGGTCTAAATCGAATAAGATATGTTAAAGCTAACCTTGCTAGGTCAGACTTTGACCTAGCCATGTGACCTTGAGCTTTTACGGTGTTCTAAAAAAGCAACAGGTCAGAGCCATTGCTAACTCTCAACCCTTCCACCAATTTTGGCTAAATAGGATAAAAATCTTTCTGAGTTGCTCTGTCCACACGCGCACGCACGCACGCGCACACGCACGCATGCACACACACACACACACACACACACACACACACATAACACACACACACACACACACACACACATAACACACACACACACACACACCAAAATGTATTAGTCTCGCTTTGCGAGCGTAGATATAAACCTCAAGGATGATAATGACAAGAACAGAGCTTGATAAAAGATGACTTGTCTGCTGGTGCACGAGGAAGGCATGTGGTGCCTAGAGATGTGGCATTGGATCGCATTCTAAGTGACAGTGGAGGTTTCGTAACGCCTCTTCCGAAGCTACTGACTCTGCACATTACATCTTAGCATTCTCTTTCATGCAGTTTATGTGGCTTTAATAAACTGTTTGTGTTAATATCATAAAAGTGGATATTAAGGTTAAATGCTGCAGAAAAACAATCCCTGAGGAAGAGTTGTTGCGAAATCTCCAGTTCCATTTAAAATACGATTCAATAGCATACATGAAGAATGCTGTGAGGTGATTGGAGAATGAAATGATAATTATTGTTGATGAGGTATGTACAGAAATGATAAAATGCAGTGGAGAAGGTTCAGTGAAAGAGTGGAATGAACTTATTTGTGGAGAATATGCCACAAGTACCCGGATGATCGGAGCTTTGCCGATTGAGTGGAAGAAGTTTGTGATTCTGTCTTCGTACAAAAGTAAAGGTGACTTAAGTGAGTGCAGATATTATTGTGGTATAAGTCGGTTGAACACCAGAGGAAAGGTATATGGAAGACTAATAAAATAAAGGTAAAGGATGTATTCCAAGGCTGAGTGATGAACAGGGTAGTTTTAGGACAGGCAAGGGATGTGAAAATCAAATATTTGCAGTGAGGCAGACGGAGAATAAAGCACATGAAAAAGATTGTAAGAAATTTAAGGTATTTGTGAATTCTGCGAAGAAAATTTTATGATGATAGTGGAGCATGTGCAAGGGCAGATGAATGCCTGAGTGAGTGACAGAACGTCGGTGATGGAACGCGGCTTGGGTGTGTGATGTCTGCTCTGTGTATTGGCTGTTCAGTATCTGCTGTATGTAGATAATATTATGAGAGGGATAAAAAAAGTTATGCAATGAAGGTGAACCTGGAAATGAAGACTGAAGCAGCATTTCAGATCTGATGTAAACAGATAATGTTGTATTGCTTGCTAATACCAAACAGCATCTGTGCAGAATGGTTCAAAGTTTTGCAAATGTCTGTGAATGGCACCCATTGATATAAATGGAGATAAAAGGGCCATAGGGATCCATTACGAGACCCATCCCCCCCCCCCCACGTAGCAAAATGACGGCTACCAAACAATTAACAGCTAATCTGGAATAAACATTAGAGAAAAATAAAATACAACCCAACTGATTTCTGTTAATACTGTACTGCTGTGCATTTCGTATAATAAAAACTTGTAAGGATCTTTAGTAAATACGGACCTTGGAGTGCAGCCCATTGATATAAATGAAGATACTGGATCAGGGTCACAGCGTCTCGTGATGAGGGCCATCTTTCCGCACAATAATCTGAAAGAAGCGACAACGGCACCGCATAGAAGGATGCACAGAGATGACGGATGCTGCAGGAGTGGAGCCCAGCGACACAGACAGGATGCTGAGGTCAAAGAATACAATGTAGGAGAATAAAGGACTAATAGAGAACAGAACGTCCTATATAATGCTTCAGCACCCAAAGTATCAGACACTGAATACTAAGAAAATAATGCCCATTCATTGTGAAGTATTATACATACAGATGATGAAAAGGGTATACAGTGCTGTATATGAGTGAGTATTGTCACGAACCTGTGATATGCACAGCGGATATGTCAATGATAAACACTGGACACCTTACTCATGTAGTGTACAGTATACATGTAGCAGTATGAAGGTGGGAGGAGGTGTGGTGGGAAGAGAAGAAAGCACAAGGTAAGTAAATAATGTGTGAGATCTCGAGGACTGAAGGTGGGGAAGCTGAGGAAATGAGGGATCGAAAAGGATGGATGAAGTACTACACAATAGTATGCAGACGCACACGACAAAAGTTGCACCGCAATTTTCGCCTGGTAATTGAAAGAACACATCTATCCCACAGGTGTATGTGAAGTGGAACTGAAAGGTAAATATAAACATATTTCAAGCTCAGAGGAGTTTTGTTGTGAAAGGAGTCAAGACTTCGAAAGCTGGGTTGATGTATGGATAATTTATGTAACTCATTTCGCTAGGAACGTTGTTTGATACTTCTCTATTTTTGTCCGTTTTTTATTGCCTCACGCCATTCCAGAGGTGGGAATTATGATTTGAATGATGATCATGATGTTATACTACTGTCTGCCATCACTATCTTCTGTTTCACCGTCTTTGCATTGTATCTACCCTTTTCTCCAATTCTACATACCACTGCCTATTACTTATGTCTTCTGCTTCACTGTCAGCGCCTTGTGTCTGTTCCATCCTTCTCCTAATTTACACCACACCATTATCTACTACCACTTCCTTCTGTTTTACTGTTTGTCTTGAATTTGTCCTACCCTCCTCATCATAACCTACACCATACCACTCTCAAAATACTTCCTTTTCCCAGTCTGTACCTTGCTATCTATATTCTATTCACCTGGCCTGTACCACGTCACTGTCTGCTGCCACTGTGTCCTGATACACTATCTATGCTGTGTAACTATCCTCCACCTGCTCCTAATTCCCCCTATGTCTTTATCTTTTTACGGTGTGGTGTGGGCGTGAAGTGAAGAGACAAGCGCGAGTCATAACCCGCCTGATGGTACTCCTCAGACCTCCTTGTTTACCCTGTGAGCCTGGCCGCACCCTGCTTCCCCCACCTGTGTTTATTAGTACCGCCCACTACACGTCACTAAGCACAGAGCACCACTCTAATGGTAACCTGACTATATATCGCTGTGAGGAGGGGAGCAAGGATGGGAGGAAAGGGGAGGTGCGGAGGTCGTGTGTTCGCTTGCTGTCCACTGATATTCAACTATAGATGTAGAAGTCCACGTGTGTTCCGCTGTAAGGCATAACCATCACCTCAAAGGGAGAGTGATAACGATAATTAACCATTCCCCATGCTAGGAAAGTAAAAAATAGTGGAAGGGGGGACTGTAGAAAGAGTGCTTCATGTTCAAATCAAAGTGGTGTTATGCTAATGTTTGTGTGTACTTGATTTTGTTTATACCATCAAAAGAACAGACAGGGTTCAGCAAATACAAGGACGTACTGCACTGCCAGCACCCACTTTAATTGTAACCACAGCTTGGATTTCAAACCCTAGACGCAAGGCACACGCAGTCTCTCTCTCTCTCTCTCTCTCTCTCTCTCTCTCTCTCTGCTTTTTCTAAGTGTTGTTCTCTTTCCCCTCACCAGCACTTGTTGTCACGGTCTCACGTCTTTATTTCTGGTATAATTGGCCCGGTATGATTGGTAAGGGGATGGGTCCATTATGATGTGGCAGGAGTAAACCGGCTCTGCTGTCGAGCCCTGCTGCGGATGTCACTGATTGGACTGCGCAATTGACCCTCGTGCGGTGTGGTGTGGTGAGGATCTGTCCCTTCTCTCCTTGGGACTAAGATGCAAATGAATGTGTGTGAGTGGATGAGTAAATTGGGAGTGTGTCGTCCTGTCTTGGCTACCTCCCTTTCCTTGGGGGAAGCAGCCTAGGTATATAGATAGATAGATGATTGGCTTGAAAATTACTAGACATGTAATTGGAGCTGGTATCTTGGAACTCCTTCCTCAGGTTTTCCATTAGTGCCTTTAAATATTTTAGAACCCCCAAAGTGTAAAACGACGGGCGAATAATAATAATAATAAAAAAAGTAGCATCACCTGACACCAAAACAACCATCCCAATACATACACGACACGTCTTTTGTTCAGCTTCGGGGCAAGTTCAGTTTTAACGGGCCCTCTAGCCTGTTTCTTCTGTGATATGTTCTTTTCTTATGAATTATAAAATACAGCCAAATATACGAATTCACATAAAAGAAACAAACTTCAGGAAATGACACACTTGCTCGCAAATGTGGCTTTTCTAGTATTACTCGTACACTTCAACTAACGCCAGGTGATTATATATAGTTGAAAGCGACACCTGTGAGTCTAGTGTTAAGCGATAACTTAGGGGCGTGCTGTGCAAGGATAATGTACATAATATCATGAAATCTGATTTATTTCCAGACACCGTAAATAATGACAAACATGCCACATAATCATCAGTGGCTTCCGTTACATGTTGGAGTCATTCAGTAGCATTCTCCTTTGTTACCCAGCGCCTGGCGAGTTGGATGTAACATGGACTAATTGCGGGTCATAATCTAGGGGAAGACTGGGAATTAACCAAAAACTGATTGTCTACCTTAGTCCCTGCACCACGATGATGTCTTCTTGTTTATTCTTAATACCACACGACGATTCATTTCAAAACTACATAATTCTCTAACACTGAAATGATGAAGATGGCAACTAACACATACAGTTCGAAAAGTCTATCTTAAGGTGTATAAAATTATCTGGAAACAGCAAGAAATAATACAAAAGACGCCATTGTTTTGAGGGGTTAATGACCCTTGTGCCATCGAAAGACCTTATTCCTTAGACTTCTTTTTCGGTCAGCAAGATCTATGGTGAAGCAACGACCACATCTTTATGCATCTTGGAGCCGTATTGCAATGGTTTTGAAGATTTTGCAACACCTCTCCCTTTGCGATTTATTCGGCACATTCTCTCAGTATCTTTTTTTTTTTTTTTTTACCGATGCAAACATTGTCAGTACTAAAACGATACAAATAACATAAAAGAAAATGTGAAAGAGCAATAAGCAAAATCAAGGCGTGTCAACATTGCCAAGGGAATACAAGATGGTCTCCACACAGGTACAGTGCAGACACAGTTCTGTGCCCTGGTGATTACTGGGCATACAGTAACACACGCTCACAAAATGTGTACTTCTATAGTGTGACCTTTTACCATAATAAGCTTTTTAAATGGCCTAGATAAAAGAAAAAAGTCTGGGTGTACTGCCCGAGGAACAACTGTGCAAGTCTGAAGCGAAAGAATGCCATCAAACTGTTAAGTGTTTGGAAGAATGAAGAAAGAAACTGAGCAAATACAGTTGGTTTCCACACTACGATGAGGAAATCTGGTACATCGGTATGGAAGAGACTACGAGGATTCCTGTCACCCAGAGTAAGGGATTTGATATTACAGGACCCAGACTTTTTCAAATGGAAGAATCATAACCAATAACCGTTTCCAAGCATAGGTATCAGTGATGCACCCTAACTTTGTAATAACTCCTGATCTATATACAATAGGGATCGTACTGAAAGCAGATTTTGAGATTTCGTAAAGCCTATCCCTTAACGATATAATATGCCCATTAGACTCCAGTATTCTTTGTATATCTTTGGTGCAAAACTCTGTCAACAAAAAAAAAAAAAACAATATAACACAAAAATGTTAGAGGCATATCAAGGTCAAGAAATCGCTAAGGAAAAGGTGCAACGAAGCCTGCTGTGCACTTTGAATACGGCATTATGTGCGAGCCGTCCCATTACTGGATTAAAAAAAAAAAAAACTTACTATCAATTGCGTTTTAATTCAGATTTTGATTTGCGGGAACGACAAGAGAGTGTATAATCTTGTATGTCTCTTGTTGTTTCTTCAGTAACAAATAAAGTAAAGGAGAGGAACATTATCTTTCTATTTGCGAGGGAGGGACAATAACGGGAGAAAGTAGAAGCTTCCTATGGCTGTTGTTCTTAGTTCAAATCACAGCCTAAATTACAAGAGAGAACTGGTCGTATATTTATTCGCAAATCCCACACGCAGTTAACACCTTTAGTAAACCTACGTCGTTGTTTTTTTATTTATTCTGGTTCCTGCCAAACTAGTATAATATTTAAAGGAAGCACCTCGACTTTGTTTAGCCGAGAGTGAACCATAGGGACCTGAGAGAGCTACAACTGTCAACCACAAAGCCTCTCATGACTGGGACAACTCTAACATTTTATTCAAGATACTCCGTGATGAAGTATCTAGTAGGATGTTGTTGAGTAAGCCTGGTCTGTATGGACGAGAAGACCCATCAACCGCAGGTAAGCAATTGTTCCTCATAGACCGTCCCATACAGTTTACCGATGTTCCCTTGCGGCAGACAGCATCTCGCACGGGAAAGAGTGAGGAGGTTTGTTTCCTGGATGGACGTCACTTTTTTGTCTCCACCCAGTTAATAGGGGCAACATTATAGGGTGCTCATCACTATGTTATTTGGTTATAAGGTTACCACCCAGCGTTGCAAATAGTTTCCTGGGTTACAGGAAGCTCTCAGACTTGCCAATGCAGAGTCACCTGAAGCGGAAAGAAGAGTGACAGAAAGGTTGGGAGACAGGAAGAGGAGGGCAGGGATAGAAAAAGGATGATAAGGGTGAAGGAAGAAGTAGGTAACACTACATTAAGTGAGTGGATGATTATCAACACCACCTACCATCTAAAAATAATTCATTTTCAGACTACCGACTAGAGTATGCTACTAAAGGACACGTGTTGATGTATACATCTGTCCTAAACGAGTCTTCCTCAACACTACGGCTAAAGGAACTCAGCCTCAACTCAATAAAATCGTCTGTCGTTAGCTTGAATAGAGCACTAGAGTTATCCCGACCACAGGAGGATTTACAGTGACAGTTAACACTCTCAGGGCTTCTATGATTCAGTCTCCGCAAAACAATATCGTGTGAGGTTAACTGGAATGTAATACTAGCGTTATCCCCACCAAGACAGCGTTATCCCCACCAAGACAACGTTACCCCCACCACGACAGGGTTACATGCGTGAAGCTAATCCTAATTCAGTGACGTGTATTTTGATTTATTTTGGTATCAACAGACGATATTATTTTCATGGGAGATATGGCAAAACAGGTTAATGGAGTTTGTCTCTAATCCTAACGTGAATAAAATCATCTGGCAGCAGTAAAACAAACTACGAAAATACGTCATTGTGTTGCTTGGCTTAGGTCTAACATTTTATACTACTCTCCCCTTCCCTCTCCCGTTTCCCCTCTCCCCTCCCCTCTCCTCTTTCCTTCCTCTCCCCCACCCCTCCCCTTCCCTCCTTTCCCCTCCTTTCCCCTCCTCTTCCTTCCTCTCGCTCGTCTCCGTCACTTCCTTCCTCAAAACTATATCGTTTCCGCCCCTCTCTCTTTCTTTGCTCTTACTTGTTTTTGTTGTGGCGAGCGGTGGAGTTTTTACACAACCACCATTACTGCTACCACAACCACCACAGCTACCACCATTACTAGCATCACAGTATTATAACTAAATACGTACTGGTAACTTACTTTCACTAAAAAAAAAAAAAAAAGGCAGAAAAAAAGTAATTGGTAAGTCCCCGATACAGAACTGCGCAAATCTCTTTCTCAAACGTAAAATTTCATCATCTGATTTAATAATTTCTACTGTTACGCATATATTTGCCTAAACTGTATCAAACTTACCTAGGAGTACACATTGCCACAATAAGTAATCATAGCTAAATGTACTTTTGAAACACTAACTGGAAAGTGTTTGATCCAAGGTGTAGGTGGGAATGGTTGCTCACATAATGCCATTCAGGGGTCAGCGATAGTTCATTCTTGTGTAAATGTTTGGAGTGAATAGCCTAGCCCCGGGTTCCTGATGAGACGATACATATGCAGCACCTAATTAAAAAAAATAAATACTTTTCAGACTTCAAAGACAAGACGCCAAGTGATGTTTTTTTCCCCTACATTCAGTCATTTTATTTACCTTAGGGAGAGTTTTCACACTGGAGGTTAGATATTGCATTCACTGATCACTTCACTACGAAACATCCCTCCTAAATTAGAATAAAGTCGTTTGGTGGTTGTCTGACTAAATTAAACAAGAAGGATCATCGTCTAAGCATCGAATATTTGCCTGTGGCCTTGACCTTCAACAGATTACTCTCAAAATCGAATTGCTTCATTCTTGGCTAACCTTTAATCCTTCCAACATCTGCGGTTCAAATAAGATCAAAGCCTATGATCAAGACCTTTGATTACGTGTTCTCGTAATCGATCTCCGTATTCTTCTTTTGACTATTTCACAAAGTCTGATTTACATCGGATAAGAACTGTTTTCGTTGACCTTACTACGTGACCTTAAACTCTGACTTATTTGTTCTTTTCAAAACCAACCTCATGGATAACTCTCAGCTCACAGAGTTTTATCCAGATAAGATAATGCTTTGGTTATTCTGCTCACACACAGACACGCGAATTCAACTCTGACCTTGCCCTGTGATCTCGACCTTTGACTGATTGTTCTTGCTTGACCTGTTACGTTTGAGTTGGCCTTGCTCCATGAATTTGGTCCTTAATCTCTCCATGTACCTTTGAACATAAATTGTTTCCAAAAGTGAATGTTTTTTTCTTGTTTTACCCTCATGGCTTTGATTTAAACTGAATACAAGCTGTTAAGTTGATTTTGCTAGGTCAGCGTTTGAACTACCCCTATTACCTTTTTCCGATTGTTGTCAAAACACCAGGTTTCCTTATGGGCTGTCTTTCCACCCTTTCACCAAGTTTGGTTAAAATCGGATAAAAATAGTTTGAGTTAATACAAACACACACACACACACACACACACACACACACAGAGGCCGCTCAAAACACA
>JAGKTI010014939.1:0-12653 GCA_018397915.1 Birgus latro | reverse complement strand
CACACACACACACACACACACACACACACACACACACACACACACACACATTACACCGCTCGCTGGCGCAGTGGTAGCGTTCTCGCTTGCCATCTGGTAGACGGGAGTTCGCGCCTCGCTCAGGTTGCGAAAAGTTTCACTGACGAAGTGGGTGGTTACTGTCCCCCTTGAGCAAGGGGATGGGTGTGTGCGTGTGTGAAGGTCACAGCCTTGCCCATAGATCGGACTATATGAGCTCTCAACTCCCTTCCAGGAGGGTAAAAGCTGACGATCACTACCATCAAGTGATCCTGACCGACCCACCCGTTGAGTTACACACACACATACACACAATCGTGCGCGCGCGCGAACATTAATTTTCTCAGGGTCGAACGGCTCATTCTCAGCTGAATAAAATCATCTGATGTAGGCAGCGATGAAGTGCACGAGTTTGTTCCCCTTCAGTCGTAACAGGGTTACTGGTGACAGTATTAACTCTGAGGTTCCAATAATTCGCTATAAACGAAATTGAGTCATTTAATTCTAGTTGGAATACTATACTTGGTTTTCTCCAACCTGAAGAGAATTACTATAGCGTATATCTGTCTCCGCGATTCCAAAAAGTTTCTCATAAGTGGAATATAGATCCTCTGGAAGTATCAAGAATACGGAAAGACAATCATAATCAAGTTTTGAAATAGAAAAAATATATATATTGCCATGCCTAAATCTTGACTTATCCTTCCATCTCCTACCAGTAGAGAGTAATAAATCCGTCATAGAAATATCAGCGCCTGCTATCTCTTAATTACCCAGTTAGCGACTGCAAAAATGGTCCAGTTACCTCTGATATTTTTCGAACAGCCATTGGGTAATCATTGCCTGTCGAAAATATAAAAATGTTTTTCGGAATGGAAAAAGTGGCTATATGCAGTAAGGCTGGGAGGTCCGTAGGTAGGTAAACAGGCATGCAGATAGGAAGGTAAGTAGATATGAAAGTAGGTATGCAGGTCGGTAAGTAGGCAGTTTGGTAGACAGACAGGTAGGTACGTAAAGAGGTAGGTGAAACAGCTAGGAAGCGAGCAAGGCAAGCAGGCAGAGGGGTAACGAACCAGACAGGCAAACAGATAGGCAATATGTAGGGATGGCAGTTCGCCAAAACACACTGGAAGAAGGTCGAGGCAGTAAAAAGTCATATAACCCCAACCCTGCGTTTTTTTATGGCATTTTTTCATACATTTCTTTGTTAAGTAATAGTTATACCATAATCGACACCTTTACTGTTGGGTGAAAATTTGCTTGAACATCTTACAACATAAAGGTACTTACTCGAGTTAAAATATGTAGGAATGGGGTTATAGGTCTCTTACTGTCTTCTCTTCTTACCTATGGTTTTTGTCACATTATTATCCGTTCATTTTTCTGTATTTTATAAATTTTTTTTTTTTTTTTAATTTCACAGTTTTCTTTAAAGCCATTGTAACAGAAACTTAGTAAGATTATTTTATGTTATTCCTCTTAGAATGGCGACTGTGTAATGAAGGAGTTAATGAAGATAGTGACTAATTCTCTCTAGTTCAAAAAGTCTCTCCTGAACTGACTATAATCATCTGGAAATAATAAAGAGAAGGAAAACTGGAAAGTGAAACATCCACGCCGTGCAGTCGGTATAGAGCTGAATATGTGATTCTGCCATACGACTTTGACCTTAGATTGATAGTTCTCAAACCTGCGTGACCAACAACCAATCCAGTAAGTTTGGTCATATTTGGAATAAATATGCTTAGTTTGATACTGTCCTATGACCTTGACCTTTAATCTATTTTTCTCAGAATTGAATGACTTTATTTTTGGCAGACCAAAAAATTTTCCACCAAGTTAGGTCCAGTTCGAATAAACATTTTGAGATAAAGTGCCGAAAATATTGGCCTTGTCTTGTGACCTCTGCCATCGACCGATCGGTCTCAAAACATGAGTCACTCTGCCCTTACCTGACACCCAACCCATCCATTAAGTTTGGTCTAAATCTGAAAAATATGTAAACATTGACTGATTCCCTCCTGATGACCTATGAAATTATTCGGCCAATATCTTTTAAAGCTACCCAGTGGAGAAGGAAACTTCTCCGCGAGAAAAGGTGATTGACTGTGTCATTTCAGAATTATGCCATACTAAAAAAGAAGAATATGGTAAAATCAAGGTCTTAGCAAGCTGTGTTTTTTGCATTTTACGGTTATCTCTTGGCTTTGTTGGAGTTGTTTTGGAGTAGTGAAAGGCCCTGCGATTAAGTCTAGACACTACTAATGACTTAAAGTATTAGCATGTGTATCTGGAGAGGATGGGGAATGAGAAACTGACTAAAAGACAGTATTTGAGGGAGGTGGAGGGGGAGAGAAGGAGGAGAAGAACAAGGATGAGATAGAGAGATGGAGTGAAAAGAGAGACATAGAAAGGAGGTGTGGATTGGAGGGGGGGGGGCTGCTAAATGGTAGCAGACATGGCGACTTGGACGTGACTTGTCTGTTATCAACTCTTACGGAAATATAGCGTCAGGCAACAGAGATAAATCGTATTGAGGATTTTTTTAAAGGCTACCAGGAGCCAACACAGAGTGTCTACCGAAACTCTGATATCCCATAAACCGACAGGATCCAGTCATTGCTTAATCTGACGTGCGGGACGTCTTTACTGACAACATGCAAGGGCATGAGTGAGGTGGAGGGGGCAAGAGGGAGGGGGAGGCCAAGGATGAGATGGAGGAATGGAGTGGATAGGTATATGAGAGAGGGGGGGTGCGAGCTGGGAGCAGGGCAATGAAATGGCGGGGAACAGGGCTACATGCAGGCGATTTGTCTGTGGCCACCCCTTACGGGATTAAGGCGTCTGGCATTAGATAGACAGATAGATAGATAGGAATATAACCTACATCAATTGAACTGTGGGATGAGATCATTCGAGGCAGATCTGATTTGCCTGTTGTGTATGAAGAGGCAGATGTTGTAATTCAGTAACTAATGCGCCTAGTACACCAGGGAAAACTCAGTAACTGAGTAGCTGCAGATGACACTTTTTTTTTTGTTCGTTTCTATCAGTGTGAGAATCGTACCTGCAACATGGTAATGGTTGGAACAAACCCTTCCAGGTCAAAGGCAGACATCAAAGCAACATTTGAACAAAATGGCAATACTACAAACACTCTTCTACCTTCTTATGTTCTTACTGGGTGAGACATCATCTCATACTTATGGGGAATTGGCAACAAAGGCAACAATGCTCAGAGTGGTAAAGAGTGCATAGATGCTAAATAAACTGAAATGTCTACAAGAACAACTGGCTGATGTCACTGTCGATGCAACAAAGTTCCCAGCAGCCTGTTAATGTTTCCCCAATGAGTCAGAAATTATATCACTGACGTATTCTATTTAGCCTCCAAAATGAGCAATCTCAAACTCAGCACAGCAGCAGAAATGAAAGAGTTACCACCAACAAGTGAAACGATTGAAGAGCATGTATGCAGGCCACAATCACAATCAGCCATTTAAAGATGTTCCCTTGACCCAGAAACACCTGTCATAAACCCTCTTCTTGTGACTGGACTACAGACATACACTCAAATATTCTGGTCCCCATTGGATGACCACCCAATGTATCTCCAACACATGTGGAGATTTTGAAACTTATCTAATGTGGGTGTTCATCCACTACTCCATTTTCCATTACCTGCTGCAGCTGTGCTTCAGCCAGCTCTCCTGTTCAGTGTATTGCGCTTGTCAGCGAACTAAGGACTGTTAAATACTAACACCATCACTGCAGTCTCACTGGAGGACAACGAGAAAAACTATGAAATAGATGTTTAGAGAAGATTGTTTATTTGAGCTGCTACATAGTGTCTGTTTATAAAATTTTGATTGCTTTATTGATATATTAATGTTTCATCTATTAAATATTAAGATATACAATGACAATATATTCTCCTTTCTGCCAAAATAATTATATGAGGAAAAGTTAAGTTCATTTTGATTTTATAAAACAAGTATGATCGCAATCATTATTTGAGAAGCTTTTTTTTTTTTTGTTAAACATTTTTAGAGAACTTTACAGAGAAAAAGTGCAAACGCTAGTTAGTTATTGTGTGGCTTCATAACCAATGTCTTATGCCCAAATTATACATGCCTCTCAATATACAGTGTACATGAATGGAATTAAATAAATAATGTGTTAACAGGAAACTGATGTCTGACACTGTATATTTTTCAACACATAATCATAATGTAAAGTTTTTAACACATAATCATAATGTAAAGTTTTTAAAGATACAAACACAAATAATGCTGTATGATAAATTTTGAATACTTTTGCACGGTTTTCTACTCAAATGATACATTTCTTTCCATATTACAAGATCATTTATGACCAATTATTGTATGCTTTTTTAGTCTCGAAAATCGCCATTTTGAATTTTGGTCATTTAAAAAACGGCAAAATAAATCAAGACAAGTTGTACAAACTTAAACATTACTGTATTTTAGGCAGTCAGGTTGTATAAGTTTATTATTTGATGACCTGCAGTAACCAACATCATTTTTTTTCCATCACCACCTGTAAAAATCAGAAAATATTAGTAAGGAATGTAAAAATATGAGTAGCGATTCAGATTTTTGTATATTTGATTATGCTCATCACATTCACTGACTTTGAAAACACAGGATTAAAATTTGGAACAAGTCTCTAACGTTAAGAGTGAAGACGAAATTACAAAAATATATTGTTGAGGTTAAAATGGAAGCCATAATGTATTTTGGACTCCATATTGAAATACTCAAGGTGCCAGCTTGACACAGTTTTGATTTATGATCAGTAGGGTTCAGTGCACCAGATAATGTAATACAACTCTGTATATGTCGCAAAACCAGGTTCAGTGAAATTCCTCCACACTACCCGAAAATTATGCAACATGGTTGATGAGTTTTTATGACTGGCCATGTCACTGTTGGTAGTGCTCTTAGTGAACACGAGTTGGTAGAAGTGTTGTCGTTGAGAAAAGATGAAAGGAGAGGGCTGGAGTGAGAAGAAAACTACTCGAGAAGATAACTGACCAAGAGAAGAGAAAAGGAAAGCATGGGAGAGAGAAGAAAAAACGAGGGAAGAGATATGGTGTGGAGGAGAGATGAGCGTTGGTGGAAGTGTTGGTGAGGAAAGGACTATATAATCTACGTTGATGATGGTGTTCTTCATGGTCGTGGAGGAGACTAGAACCAGTGTTGGTATATAAGAGTAAAGGCTTGGTAGTGGTGATGGTCTAAGCGGTGACGAGTTGTAGAGGTGAGCAACAAATAAGGATCGATGGACAAGTTGACGATGGAGGGAGAAGAGGTGGGTATGTCACGAATTTGTAACATTGTATTATTATGGGAACTCGTGACACTGTATTATTGCGTGAGCCTACGAACATTTGTGGGAAATCCCAGTGAGTTTCGCTTAGCTAACCGCCGACGTTAGCACTCTGATTGAAAAAATTTTCAAAACATTTATTACTGTTTCACGGGTGACTGTCTTTACGTACATTAGTGCTTCACTTAGCGAAATTATTATTTGTATATCGTTCGTTCGTCCCTGTAAATGCCGGGTCAGGAAGCCCCACACATTTCTCACGCTCAAGCCTACAGACGTGAGAAACATATCCTGATGGAGAGGGACAGCTCCGAAGGGTGGACGTAAGCAGAGCAGTGTGTGATGTGACCAGCAGAGACCATCCCTCATGTCTCGATCAGCGGTATCACCTTGCAGTTTTGTGATGCCATACCTCTCCACTCACCGTAGTCAGGTAGTGATGAGGAGCCACAAAGGACAGAGGCATTCGACAGAGCAGTGCAAGTAGCATTGATCACATAAAGATTACCCAGTCTTCTTGCAGTTTTGCGACACCATATCTCTCCAGCCAGCAACCTCAGAGGTGGACGCAACACAGGCAGGGCAAGACAGCAGCAATCACCGAAGACTACCCCTGGTGTTTTGCTGCAGTCTTAGCGGGGGGTTATTCGGTCTTTTTGCAGCTCGTGACTCCATACCTCTCCGTTTACCAGTATTTGTTTTTTTAGATTTAAGTTTTAGTTAGCTTGATTGCGTGAGTGAATGAATTTATTAGCTTAAGTCTCTTTGCAACGTAAGAATTTTGTTGTAATTTAAAAATTCACAGCTTTTCTTTTGAGTTTGATTGCATGTAAAATCGTATTTTACTTCTCAAATTGCTCTTAATTCACTTTGCTCTAAGTTTGCACAAACTTCTTTTGATATTAATCACGACTGTTAGTTAACCTAGTTCTTCATATCAGATAATTGGTAATAAAGGTCGCTGGTTCCTTGAAAGCAGTGATAAGAAACAGGCAAGAGAGCATGGATGTGAAAAACTTACTCCATGACAGTATTATGATGTCATCTCTAGCGTATAGAAGTGAAGCTTGGACCTTGTTGGAGGGACAGAAGTCAATGAGTTATTTGAAGTGAAGCTTGGACCTTGTTGGAGGGACAGAAGTCAATGAGTTATTTGAAAGGAGCATGTGAGCCACATGGAGAGACAAACTGACAAATGAGGAAGTGAAGCAGTGTCGTGGTGTGGATGCGGATGTGATAGGATGCGTTAGGGGAAACACACTGAGGAGGTTTAGCCATGGAGAGTGAGAGACCGACAAGGATAGTGTATGTGAGTGAGGTGGAGGAGGGAAGAGGGAGGGGGAGGCCAAGGATGAGATGGAGGGATGGAGTGGAGAAGTAAATGAGAGAGGGGGTGTAAGCTGGGAGCAGGGCAGTGAAATGGCGGAGGACAGGGCGTCTTGGAGGCGATTTGTTTGTGGCCACCCCTTACGGGCTTACGGCGTCTGGCAATAGATAAACAGAAAACCGTTTGCGCAAGCTAGGAGAGGCGAAAGCAAGAGCCATTTTTTTTTTTTTTTTAATGGAAGGAAGAAGATACCAAAGGCCACGGGCCCGCAAACTGTTCATTCCAAGAAAAAAACAAAGACAATACAAAAGAAAGCCAAATTCAAGATCCGTTCATTTCGAGATGCTTGGACACACTGCGTTTGAAAGACTGGAGATCATAGGAAGTAGGAAATGCAGACAGAGGAAGACAGTTCCAGAGTTGACCAGTTGCATAAATGAAGGACTGGGAGTAACGGTTAACTCTTGCATTAGAGAGCTGGACAGAAAAGGGATGAGAGTTTGTTGCTAGCCGGGTGCTACGTGGCCGTCGTAGAGGTGGAGGGATGCAAGCAGACAGTTCAAAGGTACAGTGGCCATTGAAATAGCGATAGAGACAGAGGTTGAAGGGAGCCAGTAAGAGGAGGAGAGTTAATGAGACGAAAAGCCTTTCACTCCACCCTATTGAGAAGAGGTGTATGTGACAAACCTCCCTACACATGAGAGTTGTACTCTAAACAGGGGCGAATAAAACCCGTGTATATAGTTAACAACTGTGCAGGGGTAAAGAAGGTTCAGAGTCGGTTTAGCACACCTAATCTCTTGGAAGCAGATTTCACAAGAGATGTAATATGTTCTTTCGAAGATAAATCCCAAGTGAATGAAACCCCAAGCATGTTTAGTGTTTCTAAGTTCCAGGATAATTTATTAATTGTGTCGCACCGCTGCCCAGGTGTCGGTACGGTATTTCTCGGGAATATATTCTCCCGTATTTAATACTGAATGGTAACGTGGTAAAACCGCCTCGACCCTGGCAACGCGCGACATGGGGGACTTTACTAACACGCCACTACACACATGTACTTAGAACTGGGAACTGGAAGAAGTGAAAAAATAATATGGCTTTTCTAGGCTTTAATTACAAAATAGTATTTACAAAAATCTACAAATAACTCTGAGGTAATTCCCACCTCATTTCACTTCACGTGCAAATGTGCCAAAAAACCGCACATACACGTCTACACTTGAATACTAACACTATTTTAATAAAGCAAAGCCAGTCTTGTAAAAAATCACTAGTGCTGTTATATATATAGCACTCTTTACTCACTCATATATATAAAATTTGCACTGTTACATCAGTATAAGAAAAACACATTTAAACATTTAAATCTTGACTCCCTCCGTTTCTAACTAGGAGTCCTTGTACTAGTCCCAGACGACAGACAAATAAAATAGCACTGCTAGTCGATTGTACCCGCGGTTACACAAGCATGTACTTTTTCACTTACTACCAGTAGTGCTGTCATTGCTGACTCCCTGGAACTTTACTCTCGGCTATACAGCGACGTCTCTGCACCAGGCTACGTCGGGCTGCGTCTACCTGCCTCGCTGTCCACTAGAGCTCTCCTCCAGGCTCTAGTCTGAACTGAGGTCTCCACTCCTGTCTGGCCTCAAAAGGTTGCCGATGTTCACTAGCGGGTCATATGGTTGCGAGGTGGGTGATGACTTCACCCACTCATCCAGCGCCGTCACCCACATCTCACCCGCTTCAGCCGTTCAGAAGCCAGGCCAAATCTGCAGACGTAGCTCACGCTCTCACAGTCGGATAACGCCTAACCAACAGTCTTGTGCACAAACAAATTGACCAATCACCACCTGCACCACTCCTCTCTATCTCTTCTCTCCTCCTTCCTCCAGTTATCTCTTTCTCTCAACCTCTCTTCCTTATTCCATCTCCCTATTGCCCACAGCTGTACACAGAATCCATCGAACCCCTACTCTTTTCCCCCTGTCCGCGTTTCATCCTAAACTCACGTCCGGCAGGCGGTGTCATCTGCACACCTGTCACAGCTGCGTGTCTTCTTACACCTGCCCGAGAGGATGCATGTCGGCTTCCCGACAATTGTCAGGGGGCAGGGTTCATTCTCTTACAAGCTGACTTATTAATAAGTCAGCATCCATAAGTGAGTACCTCTTGCTTAATGCTATTTGAACAGAAAGTTTATAATTTCTTGCTTTCAGAGAATCTGCGAGGTCAGCCAGAATAAAAGAAAAAGTTAATACTCTAATGAAATAAGCCAAAATTTATTTAAATTTCCCCCTTGACAAATGGCAACTTCCTTTCCCTCATGACAGGGTATGAGAGAGAATGGATAGTGCAGGAGGGACGTGAAGGATAGGAAAAGGTAGGGGAAAATATACTACAAAGGGGATCTGATATGGAGGGGAGACAAAAAATTATATTGATGATGTGGGAAATAGAAAAAAAAAGGGGGGGGAGGAAAATTGGTGGAGAGATGTTTCGTGGGGGAGAGGAGAGTGGGAGGGTAGAAGAGAGAGAAAGGGTTAAGAAAGTGAAGGCGAGGGTAGGAGTGAGGAGTACGGGAACTGGTTGATGAGTAATGTGGAGGACAGGAGAGGGACAGCGTAAGAGAGGGCAGGAAAAGAGTAGGGAAGTGATGACGAGGGTAGGAAGGAGTTCTGGTGTAGAGTACGAGAAGTTGTTGTTCAAGTGTATGGGGGAAGAGAGGAAGGGGGCAGGAGAGAGGAAAGGAGAGTAGGCGACACGAGCAAAAGGGTAGTATAGAAGAGGAAATGGGTAAGAGAGAGGAGGGACTGTGTGGAGAATACTCGTAAAATTGGTGGGGAGAGAGAGAGAGAGAGAGAGAGAGAAAGAGAGAGAGAGAGAGAGAGAGAGAGAGAGAGAGAGAGAGAGAGAGGTGGGGGAGAGAGAGAGAGATGGGGGAGTCTCAAACAGGCAGGTAAATTTTGAAATACGTGTTTGTATTGTTTTTATGAAATTTAAAATTCATACCGTAAATCCTTCATTGCCTGAGCAAAGCACCGTTCAAGCGTCCTATGGAATGTCTTCATCATTCTGCCACTTGTGCAGTCCGTGGCTAGTGTCGAGTTCGCACTGATTATTTTCAACGATTCTCTAACGACACACTCCTTTATGTACTGTTGTGTAAATGGTCAGCTCTAGAACTCTTTTCGTCAGTCTGTCTTTCTCACTGTCTATGACTTCCCACGTTTTAAAGAGAGTGAGCCCAGGCGTCTAGAAATTATCTAACAGTGATTTTGGCTTTATGTTTTATTAATTTTCTTTAAAGGGGATAAATTCTTCAAACCGCATTATTGAGGTTCTTTGCACCATTTTGTCTCATAAAAAAAAAAAAATAAATCTCCACCCCTCCCAGAAGTTAAAAAAAAAAAAATGAGGTAATTACCCTGGGCAAAAAGCCATCCATCCTTCACTTAACAATGATTATAATATTCTTGCTAGTTCCAGGTGACTTCATTCAGCTTAGGGGATTCTTTTCGAACTTGGCTGACTAGATACAGATTCTCATAACCCCTATGTCGTAAAAATGACCCCGCTAATACCAGTACACCAGTCCTGTATGAGACAGCCCTAGCATGTATTCAATATGGACGGTGGGTGTTAGCGCCGAAGTGGTGACATGTAGAGGTGTATGAGGACGGCTGGGCCTTGATAGCAGGCTGTAAAGCCTATGCCCAGAGTCGGACACATAAAAAAAAAAAAAAAAGATACAGATTCTCATAACCCCTCCACTACATGAAGCTGAACACAGTCGCTGGGGAGTAGCAAGAATAAGCTAAGGAAAATAATACCAAAATACCGTAAGGATGCTATCAAGAAAAAGCACAAAACACCAATTCTTTAGTGACTCTTGAAACGACCTTAACAACTCCGACCCTCGTTAAGGAAATACATTACTGGATCTATAAACTGTAAACCCACCCAAGGCTCTTTACTTATCCGCCTGTCGTTCATGGCGCATAACATATGCTGCATAAATATTTGCCCTCAGATAAAACTGAGAGAAAGACGTTCATGTACTGCAGTGAAAAGAAGTCTTCCGGCGGAGTGAGCGTAAAGGGTGGCCAATGCTTCCTACAATATGCCTGATGACTTGGGCTATGCTGATTACATTAGGTGAGTTAGGTTAGTTTAGGTTAGAATTGTCAAGTACAGTGGTTAAAATTTTTACGGTTGTTATAGAATAAAAGGTGACCCATCCATTATCCGTTATGTTTAGTTAGGGTAGAATAGATAAAATAAATCTATGCCTGTCGACTGACAAGGAAAGCACCCTTCAGTGATGTAATGCTTGCCACAGATGTGAAGGAAGGAGGGGATCGGGAAGAATTAGATGATAAGGAAGAGAATTTCAGGGTAAGGAACATGCTTGGGCTGTGTTCTGTGGGTAGGGGACCAAGAAAGACTATATACAAACGTAACTTACAAGTAAAGTACCCAACACACATTTCCCCAAACTAAATCATGCAACCATCGCTCTACAAAAGGAAGTCCCTGTTTCAGTGTCAGGCGAGACCAAACTGGAGAGACTGCCTAAAAATCTCGTGGTCGGCTCGTGAGTTGTCTTAATAAGAGAGTCTGATAAGAATTTCGTAGTGGGAGGGACCATGAAAGAGTTTTTGAGTGACTATAAAAGTAGAGTAAAATGGTACGTGCGAGTGAAAAAGTGAAGTAGATATTGACAGTAAGTCTCTGCATATAAGTTGAGAACTTCACCTGCTTATGAACAAACGCAGAAAAACAGCTATTATCTTGAAGAGATAATCCAGTTTACATATCTCAAGACAGTATTGTTTGTCTTAGTGTAGTGTAGTGCAGGTAGTGTAGTGCTGCGTAATGTAGTGTAGTGTTACCCCTATAGTTGTATTATTTCTTGACGTAGTGTAGTGTGATTTCATGTATTCTAGCGTCCAACCACTGTCTGATATTGGCGGCCCTAGTCGCATTGAGTTAGGAAATTACTCTTATATGAGGCGAGAGAATGTTCGGTGAAATTACTCTTATGTGAGGAAAGAGAATGTTCGGCAGGGGCAATAAGGATCCTGGAATGGTTAGACTGAAATTAGTTGGCTTCGGAGGTAAAGAAAATAAAACGTTTTTTTTTTTTTTTGCCTGTCTTTGGGCAAGATAAGTCAGTTTAGGAAAACCTTCTTGCACCGAAACAGGCTAATGAAGGCTTAATATCTCAAGTTCAGAAAGCCTCCTCTAAGTAAAAAAAAAAAAAAAAAATAATGGATATAGAAAAATACTTGAAATTATGATTATCCCTTCAGCGTGATGATGTCCTTGGTATTTCACTCGTGCTGTCAACGGTCATTTTTATTCAGTATGGGGTAACAAAGGACGTGAAGATGCCCATGCTGAAAGTATAAATTCTGAGAAAATGGAACAATAAATTATGTGGCTAAAGAAAAGCATGTTCTGTCATATGTTATCTATTCATGCAAAGGGAAATGCGATTTTATTGTAGTTACGAAGGATCTCCAGTCCGAGAAGTCTTTCCTAACATAAAGTGAATCGTCGAATGATTGCAGAAATAAATAATAACTTTGCCTCTACTGTATCGTGTAAGTGAGATCGATCAGATGATTCATTCAACACGATGACTTATTTTGTCTTCTTTCCTTGCTATCACCAGCCAGTTTTATTTGGGAGAGGGCAAGTGAGCTGAGACACCTATGCTTAGTATATGATGTTTGGGAAAATGGTAGGCTGGCTTATCAGGTTAACAGAAGGATTGACTACTTTTACCTTATTTTTGCCACCTTCTCGCCACTTTATCCAGCTTCAGGATGGATTATTAGAACTAGAACGATTAAGTAAAAAAATATATGCAACTTGCCCATTTCGAAAAATCTCCCCTATACTGAAAAAAAAAATCGTCTTGCGGTAAAAAGGCTGAGTGAGATTA
>JAGKTI010014938.1:6060-21079 GCA_018397915.1 Birgus latro | reverse complement strand
ACAGTATATGGTTATTCATTAATTATGAATTAACGTTTTCATGTTTCGTTCAATGGTGTTTCGGATCATCCTCCGAATCTGTTGTTTGGGTCTGTATAATAGTGGCTGAGGGTCAGTTAGTTACTAGCTATCTCACTGTTCACACCTTGTTGTTGTTTCTTGCTGAATAAAGCCTAAAGTTCAAGAGGCTAGAAAAGTTTCTTATTTCATCACAATTAGTCAGCAAGATTTTTTTTTTCCCACGTGTGAACATCGCCAGTGATGAAGTTTTTAAGACCAGACCGTTTTGAAGGCTCTCGAGAGAGAACGCCTGCTGAGGGGAATCACTGGTTCTGCACCTTCAACAATTTCTTGGATAGTATACTTAGCGACTCAGCTCCTGACAAGCTTAAGCTACTTGTCAATCACGTCTCACCTTCAGTTTTCAACCACATCTCCGACTGCAAGACTTATGATGAAGCCATCAATGTACTGAAGACTGTGTATGTGAAGCCTACAAATGAAATCTTTGCGAGGCATCAATTATCCACCAGGAAGCAGACAAGTGGTGAATCTGTCGACCAGTTTCTCCACCCCCTCAAGATGTTGTCAAAAGATTGTGGATTTAAAGCTGTGACGGCCGACACGTACACGCAAGAGGCTATCCGTGACGGTTTTATATCTGGTCCTGCTTATCCTGTTATATCCTGTCTATTGGAGAAAGATATTCTTACTCTACATGAAGCTGTGCAGTTTGCACGAAGCTTAGACTCGGCTCAACGGAATGCAGAAATGTACGTCACTCCTGTCAACCACGGGATCTTTTCCTCCGCCGCCGAGAAGACCCGCACTGGTGTTTCTACTCCTGGTGTTAGTTCGGAGCATGAGGATACTGGAGCACTACAGCCAACCACGGATACGTCTGCTGTTGTCACCAGGGCTGTGTTACTTCTGTGGCAACTCAAACCACCTTCGACCTCGCTGTCTTGCTCGAAACGTATTTTGCCATAAGTGTGACAAGACGGGACACTTCGTCAAGGTGTGTAAGTCACGAGTGATGGCTGAACAGTGCAACAGTGCTTTAACGGCTGTTTTGGCAGCCGCTTCTTCGCAAGCACCCCGAAGATCTGAAAAAGGGTCTCCTAGCAACCCTACTAGTTTCCCTAAGCCTTCACCTGCCACTACTGACTCGGCTGTTTTGCTTGGACTTTCGACTGCCACAGCTTCTACATGTGATACTTCCCAAGGTGCTTATGTGGCGGCCCCTACTTCTGCTTCTAATGTGGCTGACCCTCCTCATCGTGCCACTAGAGATGTAATGGTGAATAACGTTAATATGACTGCACTTGTTGACAGGGGTAGTACATCTAGTTTCTTGCATCTCAGTGTTACTAAACAATCAGGTATATCTGTAGCAACTTCTCACGAAAATATCTTGGTTTCTTCAGATGTGTCAACTACTTTGGGACATGGTACGGAGTAATAATTACCCTTTGTTTAAATTTTCAGTTCGTCCTCGGTTATGTGCTAAAGTAATTTTAGGCGAAGATTTCATGGAGATGCATAAATCCGTGGAATTTGACTTGCATGGCCCAAGGCCGAAACTTACGGCGAAACTTACGGTATGTGGAGTTGCTACCATGTCTATTGACCTTCTTCTCTATTTCCTAACTTAACTGCCGACTGCAAGCTTATTTCTACCCTCACTCGCATGTTCAGTAAGAGTGATGAAACATTTATCAGAGAGCAAGTTAGGACTTTACTGAAAGATGGAGTAACTGAAGAGAGTCAGTCCCCATGGCGAGCCCAGGTTTTGGTAACTAAGGATGAAAGACATAAGCATTGCATGGTTGCAGATTACTCCAGGACCATTAATTGCTTTACGCAGCTTGACGCTTACCCCTTTCCTCGCATTCACGAGTTGGTACACTCCCTTGCTAAGTATTCAGCAAACTAGACCTGAAGAGTGCCTATTACCAAACCCCTCTCAGGGATGTTGAAAAATTATACACAGCTTTTGAAGCTGATGGAAAACTATGTCACTATAATAGGGTCCCTTTTGACCTCCCTAACCCAGTTGCTGTCTTTCAACGTGTGATTTATTCCATTATATCTGATAATAGCCTAGAATCTACTGTACTTATGCATACATTGATGATGTCTTAATCTGTTGATTTCAACGAAAGGATCATGACCATAATCTTGAAAATTTCAGGAATGTTGCTTCAAAGTATAATCTTACTTTGAATGGGGATAAATGTTAGTACAGCCTAAAGGAAATAAGTAATCTTGATTACCTTATTTCAGATGGATCTCTTTGTCCTGATCCTGAACACGTAAGACCTTTCATGGAATTGCCTGTCCCCTATGATACTGTCTCCATGAAACGTACTCTCGGTCTCCTGTCATACTACTCTCATTGGATCCCTCTTGACTTCAGACATTCCCTTTGAATACCTTAGCGGTGCAGAGTTTCAAATCTGAAACCAGTAATTTGCAACTCTGCTTTGGCTGCTTATGATGAGAATTTGCCCTTGCGAGTTGAAACAGACGCTTCTGCTACCTCTCTGGCTGCTACTCTGGCTTTCTTTTCTTGGACCTTTTATACCTGAAAGGCTTCAACGAGCAATAGAGAGGGAGGCTACTTCCATTACTGAGGCAGTGGGCAAGTGGAGACTGTTTCTCATTGGCAGAGAGTTCACCAAAGTAACTGACCAACAGGCTGTGTCTTTCATGTTCAGTATGAAACACTCGTCTAAGATAAAGAATTATAGGATAATGAGATGGTTCTTAGAACCAGTTTGACATTCATTGCCGTCCTGGTCCTGACACTTTGCCATTCAGGAATTACTAGATTGTACCATTTCATAAAGACAAAGAATTTACCTTATTCTTTAGATGATGTGAAGAGGCTATGTATGTTCCGAGTTGAAACCTAGATTTTTTTAAGCCACCTAAAACTAATCTCAATCATGCTATGCACTAGGGTTATGACAAATCTCAAATTTATTAGCCTGGGGTTCTAAACGATGAACTTTTACCTAAAACTCACAAAAATGACTTTGATTTTGCCAGACCTTGAAAAAACCTCCCGCACCTAAAACAGTTTCATATTTCACATTAAAACACCTAGCTTCTCAAACACTCTTTATTATAACATGTCAGTTTTACATACAATACACATGAGGAATACATGAAAATGAGTACATATAGCATTTGTAGTGTTTTTAATAGTTTTTTTTTCAGATTTGTGTATTAGTGTTAATAAATTTGCTGTTAAGATATTTGTCTGTTTTGCAAGTAGAACAAACCTCCTCCATCAACTTTACAGCTCTCTCAGCTACTATGTTGGAGCGAGGCACATCAAGCACTGATGGTTCCTTTTTCCAGTGAGTAGAGAAGCATTTCACAGCTTTGGGACACTTAACTTTGGATATTGCTGACAACAGGTCTTCATAATCAGTCTCTGAATAGTGTTGGTTAGAAAACCAGGCCCGCGACCATGTAGTTGCAACGAAATCGCAAGTAACCCCCAGCTGTTCTCGCCAATTAGGAAGAAGGAACAATGCAATAAGTGCAAAAATTCATCGTGAGTTCCACCTGGCACTGTGAAGTGATGGCAGCTTGTGCCATTTGATGTGAGGCTATTTTTCCTCCGTTTTGTAAAACTTGTATGCTTCACAAAGCTCAAAAAGGAATTTAAAATCATCTCTCCAGCCAAGGTTCTCATACTCTGGTATCACTTCTGTTCCCATATATGCATTTTGCAAATCATCATACTGTTCCACTGCTGATTTTGACATTTTACTTTGCAAGGACATATTTCCAAAAAGCAGCACTCAACAGCAAATTTTCCACAGCAATACTGCAAAGAAAGCAATATTGTATGAATGATGTGATTTGAACAACTATACAGTATACATTTACACAGTTTTAAACATCAAATCGGTTTGGTTAAGCTGCTTGTTGCAAGTCCTAAAGCAGTCTGGCTGCAATGGACGACAAATGCAGTCCTTTTAAAATTCAACAATTTAATAATACAAAACAACAATAGCAATTACAGTACAACTAATATTGAGATCCCTTACAAATAATATGCAGTGCACTGTTAATGTCAGCGTGACCCACTTATAATGTAAACAATAGAAATGAGTTCACAGATTTAACACTAAAGGGCCACTGATCAAACAATTTTATCTATTTTACCTTTGTTTTTTTTATTTCTTTTAATTATTGTTTAATAATATATTTTAGCAATATTCATTCGTATATATTTCCTTGTTATTTCTTGATACTTGTTAATTGTTTTCTTGTTACGTTATTTTGTAAATAGTATTTTGTATTCTCATGTATTTTTAAAAGTGATGTGGTGCTAGGTGCGGGAAGTTTTTTCATGATCCAATGAAATGAACTTCATAAAAGTGATCTATGGGTAAAAGTTCATCAAATGCAACATCAGGAAAATGAAAGTTTTGAAAAAAAGTTTTTTAGTCATAACCCTATGCACCCTTTTGATAGAATTTCAGTTGATTTCATTGGTCCTAAGGCTTCTTGTACTCATAAAAAGTATCTCTTAGTAGTCATTGACGAATATTCTAGATTTCCATTTGCCTTTCCTTGTCCAGACATGACTTCTTAAACTGTAACATCATGTTTTCAAAATTATTCTCTTCATTCGGTTGCCCTTCCTCAATCCACTCAGACCGGGGGCCTTAGTTTATGTGTAAAGAAGTTTGTAATTTTCTGATGGAACATGGAGTTGGACACATTCTACCCCTTATCACCCCCACGACAATGCACAGTGTAAGAGGGAAAATGGAACCATATGGAAAACTGCGCGATTAGCCCTATGAACTCTTTAACTTAACGACTCTCAGTGGGAGCTTGTACTAGATCATGTGCTTCATTGTCTTAGATCAATCCTTTGCACTGCTACTAATCAGACTCCCCATGAAAGATTGTTCTCTTTCCCCAGGAAATCTTCTAATGGTTATTCTCTCCCATCATGGCTGACTTCCCCTGGGCAGGTATTTCAACGCAAATTTGTCCGTAACTCTAAATCTGACTCATTGGTGGAGCCCGTCAATCTCATAAGCACCACTCCTCACTACGCCAAGATTCGTTACCCCGACGGGAGGGAATCCATTGTCTCCAAAAGTGACCTTGCACCATCTCCCAAGGACTTGAGTTCTCCCTTGTCACCAGAGACCCCTCTTGCCGGCTTAACAGCAGATCTTGGCACTAGCGACTCCCGCACCTCCTCACCTGTCGCTCATCAACCAAAGCATAGTGAACCCAACACTCCTGAGGTAAACCTTCCCAAAGTACAGCCGATGCTTTGTCGCTCAAGTAGGAGTAGGGAACCTGTAGATAGGTTAACCTATTCATGAAGTACAGTAATACGTTTGAGATCTGATGTATTTAATAAACCAGTTGGTAGAATAATCTATTTAAGTACTAGGCTTCTATTGATTATACTGTGCGATTTTATGTATTTAATTACATGCTAAATCTTATTGAACAAAGGGTGAATGTGGTAATTCACAGAGTATGAATTAACGTTTTCATGTTTCATTCACTGGTGTTTCGGATCATCCTCTGAAACTGTTGTTTGGGTCTGTACGAGTATATTGGCTGAGGGTCAGTTAGTTACGAGGAGAAGATCGAGCAGCTGAACTGAGAAGACAGCAATCCACCTTCTGCCCTGAGAGAAGATGCCCTCGTTCCATACTGAGCTGGGAGGGCCATGCCCAAGGTTGTGGGGCAGGTTAAGTGGTTCCATGTCTGGAGGGGCTACGGCTTCATGACTCACCGGGACACAGGGGAGGATATATTCCTCCCTTGTGGCCCCTAACCCTGCCCACCCTGTGCCTTTTGTTGCTGCTGGTGAGGAGGTGGAGTTTGTTGTAGGGGAGGATACCAAGGGCCCTGCAGCTCCCTCTGTCACCGGCCCTGCAGGCCAGGCAGTGCGGGGCTCTCCCCACACCCTCTGCCGGCGTCGACGTCAGTCTCCATTTACGGCCCCTGCCTCCCCTGCCACTACCATCATCGCTATGTGTGTGGAGGTTGCCAAGGCCTTCCCGGGAGATGTGGCAGTTTTGGCCCAGGATCTGCCCGTCATCTTCCAGTCCAACAGTCTCCCTACCATCTCCATTTCTGATTCTTTTTTCTCCACACCCATGGTACAGAGGAGGCCTGGGAAGGGGGCTCCTCCTCGTCGTCATTGTCATAGTCACCCTGGGCCCTCTTTGACCCCCACCACCTTGGTCCCGTGGGTGCGCAGCTGCAGCCCTCCACTACCCCGATGAACATCCAGCTGCTGGGGCGTGCTATCTACCGCTGCTCTGCCTGTCAGCCCCTACCTGAGGTTCCCATGGAGGTTGGGGATGTCGAAACCTTGTTGCCATCTGAGGTTTCTGCTGCTACCACCATTGTGTCTAATATGGCGACTCCTGCTGTGCCCCCTTCTCCATCAACGGGGCAGTCATCTGAGAGTTCCAAGCCCTCTGTGTCGGCCCAGCAACTTTCTTGGGGCGACTTTGCCTCCTCCCCCAGCATAGCTTGGAGCGTTTGGAAAACCAGCTGCAACACTATGAGGATTCGGCGCCAGTGGAGTCTGGCGTCAAAATTTGCCGAGGGGGACTCCTGGTGCCTTGCTTTCCTTCACCGAGTTGCACTGGGGGTCCCTCCAGGCTGTTACCGGCCCTGAGGAGTACCGAATCCTCTCCTACAACCTTGGGGTCGTGCAGTCACATCTCTTCACCGGTCCTGGCACAGACACCGACACAGACTTCTACTCCAACTTGCGTACAACTACTATTTAGCCAGCCTTCAGCTACCAGTCTGCCATTGCCTCCGTGGCCTGGTCGTGATTTGTGCCGTGCCTATTTGTATTTTGTACTGATTGCCTATTTGTGTATATCTTTTTGATTTCTTGTGTATGTCTGTGTTGTATAATGGAGTCTCTTGTACACAAACTGGACACTTTGACTTGATGGCCACATATTTTTTTTATGCAAGGAAGAAGGAACCAAAGGCCACAGGCCTGCATACTGTTCCTTCCAAGAAAAAGCAAAAACAATACAAAAGAGAGCCAAATTCAAGATCCGTTCATTTCGAGATGCCTGGACACACTGCGTTTGAAAGACTGGTGATCATAGGAAGTAGGAAATACAGACAGAGGAAGACAGTTCCAGAGTTGACCAGTTGCATAAATGAAGGACTGGGAGTAACCATTAACTCTTGCATTAGAGAGTTGGACAGAAAAGGAATGAGAATTTGTTGCTAGGCAGGTACTATGTGCCCGTCATAGAGGTGGAGGGATGCAAGCAGACAGTTCAGAGGAACAGTGACCATTGAAGAAGCGACAGAAGAGAGATAAAGATGCAACAGTGCGGCGAAGAGACAAAGGTTGAAGGGAATCAGTAAGAGAAGGAGAGTTAATGAGATGAAAAGCCTTTGACTCCACCCTATTGAGAAGAGCTGCATGTGGGGAGCCTCCCCACACATGAGAGTTGTACTCAATACACGGGCGAATAAAACCCGTGTACAAGGTCAACAACTGTGCAGGGGTAAAGAAAGTCCGGAATCGGCTTAGCACACCTAATCTCTTGGAAGCAGATTCCACAAGAGATGTAATATGTTCTTTCCAAGACAAATCCCGAGAGAATGAAACCCCAAGCATGTTCAAGGATGATGCAGGACATAACTGTTCATTATTAAAGATTTTGTTGGGTTGATAAGTGTAAGAACTGAGTGTTTGATGCATTAAAAATAACAAGATTATTTTTACCTCAATCAGAGATACGAGCCAAGTCAGACATTAGGTGTGCCATAGCCTCATCCCTTGTTTGTTGAAGTAACTGCTGAGATGGACGTTGCGGAAACCGAATGGAAAGGTGAAGGGTGGAATCATCAGCATATGAGTGGATACGGTTAGATGTACAGCTTTGAAGGTCATTGTTGAATAAAAAGGAAGAGAGTTGGTGATAGGACAGAGAGCCCTGAGGAACACCAATGTTGATAGGTCTAGGAGAGGAACGATGGCCGTCTACAACAGCAGCTATAGAATGACCAGAAAGGAAGCTAAAGATGAAGGCACAGATAGAAGGATAGAAACCGTAGGAGGGCAGTTTGGAAATTAAAGATTTATGTCAGACTCGATCTAAAGCCTTTGAGATGTCAAGTGCAATGGCAAAGCTTTCGCCAAAGTCCCGAAAGGAGGATGACCAGGAGTCTGAAAGGTAGGTGAGAAGATCGCCAGTGGAGCGTCCCTGACGGAACCCATACTGGCGATCAGAAAGAAGGTTGTGACAGGAAAGATGCTTTAAAATTTTTCTGTTAAGGCTTGATTCGAAAACTTTTGAGAAACAGGATGTTAAAGCAATTGGGCGATAGTTAGAGGGTTGGGAATGGTCACCCTTCTTTGGGACTGGCTGAATGAGAGCAAACTTCCAGCAAGAAGGAAAGGTACAAGTTGATAGACAAAGGCGAAAGAGTTTACCAAGACAGGGTGTAAGCACAGAAACGCAGTTTTTAAGGACAACAGGAGGGACTCCATCAGGACCATATGCCTTGTTAGTATTGAGGCCAGTGATGGCAGAAAATACATCAGCTGAAGAAATTTTAATGTCAGTCAAGAGAAAATACATCAGCTGAAGAAATTTTAATGTCAGTCAAGAGGAAGTCAGAGGGGGGAAGTGATGGAGGAATAGGAGGATGAAGGTTAAAGTTGTATCTCATCCAGGAAGGGCAGGTTCCATGACAGAACACCATATGCAACTTGCACTAGTGATGGCTTGATTATAACATTATACTGTACATACCTCCACAACACATTCAATTTTTTCCACTATTGTACCTTCTCAGTGTACACTCTCACCAAAAAGTTCTCCAACGCTGTAAGCACTATGCAATCTGGTAAAATGGACGAAGACTCTGAAAATGGGTCTCTCGGCTGTATTGTAACGCAGTGTTATGTTTCAGCAGTAACTGTTGGCCACTATACACAAACGTAATGAAATACAACTAGGTCACTTGCAATCAGGCATATAAGATGTTCCCAAATGACAAACCTCATTCTGCTCATTCCCACATCCATTGTGCCCAGGTGTTCAAGAACTTTTTGGTGAGAGTGTACATAGCCACCATTATTAGGCCTCTGTGTGGCAAAAATAAATAAATTCAAAGACTAAACTCTATTTTGTAAATTACATTATTTCTATGTAAAGTTTCATTACTTTTAATAATTCATTATCACAAATTAACTTGAATGTTTAATTAAAATTATGCTGAAATGCTGAAACTAAATAAAATGGCCATAAAAATACAATTTGTACAACAAAAAGTAAAAAGAGCAAAGTAAACACAAACTGCTACATGGGGGCTACCAGGGTACATGGAAGTGATCTCTACTATTCCAGTCATAGAAACTACTTCCCCTAACCAAAGCACTCTTGTCTAAGTTAGAAGTGAAATTTCGGAAGAAGTCCAAAGAAATACTTTGTACTGATGAAAATGATTAGTGGGTAACTAAGGCACTCCAGTCGGATTGAGCCTGTGTAGGTTTATATCCAAGGGGTGGGTGGAGTTTATTGCTCACGTAATGCCACTCAGGGATGAGTGAGGCTGGTCATTCTCATCTTAAACATCAGGACCAACTAGACTAGCCCCAGGCTCCTATGCTGATGGGGCAACATAGGACTGGATGATGTATAGATGAAAATGACTACAATATCACAGGACTCATAAAGTATACACACCCTAAAGAAGTACAGCAGCTATAAAAATAATCTTACAAAACAATGTAGAGAATGAATGACAAACTTACTTTATAATACAATATAATACAATGTATTGTAATGTAATAATAATAAATGAATGAATTACAGAGCATCAATAATTACTTATATTACTGTATTGCATCTATTACAAAACAGAAGCTTACTTATATTTTTCCTTTATATCCTTTGCAGCCTGCATCACCTCTAAAACATACGCCAAGTGGTGTTCGTCTGCAATATCACGAAGACAAAATTTGACAAATATTGATATCGAATCAGTCAAACTTTTAGGTTGTTGTGGTTTGTTAGGTTCTGTATCATTTGCCAAAGTGATTAGGCGATATACCGGTAATGCATGTGACATTCGTTGAGTCATCCTCCTCTTAACTGGAGTGCTAGGTGACCTGCGTGCAAATAACTTCCTCTTGGCGGGAGTGCTAGATGACCCGCATGCAGAGAACTTGGACAATGGCAGTCCTTGCCTCTTTGACAAAGAAGTCAAACAAGACTCTGCAGTTGCTGGTTTGGGAGAAGACTCTGAAGTCACTGGTGATTCTGAAGTTGCTGGTGCTGGTAAAGGCTCTGCAGTTGCTGGTTCAGGTGAAGATTCTGCAGGTGACAAAGTTCCACTTATAATAGGTGAACTGTTTACAAGACAGTATTTGTGAAGTTTATGACTACCAGTGATATTTCCATTACATTTAAGTTTTTACCACAAATCTAAAGTGATTTTTAATCAAAACTGACTTTCACTTTTGGGTTGGTTAGGTTAGGTTAGGTTTGGCAATACAGGATTTAAAACATGGATTTTCTGGTTGGTTTCTGATGCGATTTGTGTCTGCAACCTTCAAAACTGTCAGTTTATTTATTTTCACAAAATTCCCTCACCCAAAAACCCACATTCTCAAGTATTCTACTTTGGTAGGAGGGTGGAAGGCTAGAGGCCAAATGAGGCAACTGCTAAAGAAAGGGTAAAAATAACATCAAAAACCACCAGAAAAACTATGATCTGAATTTCAAAACAAAATCAGCCCTAAGAGTAATATTAACTAGGAAATCTTAACCAAACCTACCTAACCCAATCTAACCTAACCTCCATCAAGACAAACATCTCTGTAATTAAGAATAAAACTTACAGAGGGTGGTCATAAACTTCAATAATATCATTTGTTATTAATTCTTTACCAAACGGGTGCAGCCTTCCCATACTTTCTATTGAAATGATTCTTTCACAGGTTACTTGTTATTATTCCTGGATTATATCAGCTACTGGGCATTTTTATAAATTTACCTCTGAAAGCTATAATGCAGATTTACAGTATAATGCGTAAATATTCCACCGAAGTCTACCAGTGCTGGCCTCATTTAATGTTCCTAATGCACATTTTTTAACTTGAAAGATGGATGTCCAATAGGTCAAGTTAGGCTTTTTTTTTTTTTTTTTAAATGCAAGGAAGAAGGAACCAAAGACCAGGAGCTCGCAAATTCTTCCATCCAAGAAAATACAAAAACAAGATAACAGAGAGCGAAACTCAAGATCCATTCATTTTGAGATGCCTGGACACACTGCATTTGAAAGACTGGTGATCATAGGAAGTAGGAAATACAGACACACGGAGACAGGTCCAGAGTTGACACGTTGCATACATAAAGGACTGGGTGTAAGGGTTAACTCTTGCATCAGAGAGTTGGACAGAAAAGTGATGAGAGTTTTCTGTTAGACAGGTGCTACATGCCTGCTGCAGTGGTGGAGGGATGTAAACAGACATATCAGAGGAGCTGACTCATAGATGAAGAGCATATACAGTCAACTGTCAATATGCACCTGGAGCCATGGCGTCTTCACTGTGGGTCCACCCCCCAGAGCTTGTCGAAGAGAAGAGGAGGACAGCATAGGGGCCAAACCACCGCAACTTCCCCCGGCCCCTCATGGGCACCGAGAACCTGGGAAAGGCTTCGGTCATCCGGGCAAGTACCAAATCTTTCCACACATCACACACAACAGCACCGTTTTTTCTACACTTTTGACTCCCTGGCGGTCATTTCTTGACGACTTCTTCTCGCTGGGGACATTGAGAGCAACCCTGGACCCACCAACAAATGCATATGTCCAACATGCTCAAAACCTATCACGTCAAGCCGACAGACAAAGAGTTCAGTACAGTGCAATTCCTGCAAAAACTGGACCCATTACACCTGCACAACATTTGCATCCAAAAAACACTACACAAACACCTGGACCTGCTCCTCATGCTCCTTCCCCCCACCCACTAAGCCTCTCACCAACCCTACTCCTACTTCCTCCAAACCTCCTCAGCCTAACCCACCAATCCTTCCCACACCATCCAACTTCCTAACCCCTTCTATCCCACCACAACACAATCCACCCCAACCCTTACCTCCATCACAACCTTTTCCTACCCATTCCCCTCCACCCACACCACCACTTCCCCTCCGTGCTGCAGCACCCAACACACATCGCACACACAACATAAACATCCTCCAATTAAACACAGATGGCATAAACACAAAAGAACAAGAACTCACACAATTCATCAAACAACACAACATACACATTGCCATCTTACAAGAAACAAAACACGCACAACACAAAAAACACCTACATTTCATAATTTCACCACTATCAGACAAGATCGGGCCGATGGCGGCGGCGGTGGATTCATCACCCTGGTACACAAATCCATCAATTTTTCAGATATTAATGCACACATAAAGTCACTTCTCCTCCCACATGATATTACAACAGAAACACAATCAATTAAAATAAACACTGGTAACAAATCACACACAACAATTGCCAATATGTACATTCCCCCTCAATCGTCCCCCACAGTACCGCACAATTACTCTCCACAAATACACCATATCACTAACATACCCAACATCATCCTGGGTGGTGATTTCAATGCCAAGACGTCGGCCTGGTATGTCAACAACCCTGACACAGACAGAGGGCTGGCACTACAAACCCAGATAGATCATCTTTTCACACTCAATAATCCCAATCAGTATACCCATATCCCACATCAAGCCTTCTTCCTCCCATCATCCCCAGACATCACCTTCTGCTCCCCAAACCTCACCCCCACAACATCCTGTAGAGTGGTCAGAACCCTAGGCTTAGATCACCTCCCAATCATCACTACCAAAACCAGAATCACCCCAGCTGGCCACAGACACACATACACTAATTATAAGAGAGGCAACTGGGAGGCCTTCACGGCTGAAACAGAACAACACCTTGAAACATTAATCAGTACATCCATCGCAAACATCAACACCACTGTGCACACTTTCAATACAATTATACAAAATGCAGACAAAAGACACATCCCCAGAGGCAACAGAAAAAGACACAACTCCAACTTCACACCAGAAATTCAAGGCCTCATCAGACAACAGGACACACTACGACACTCCCCAACACCCCATACACATGACACAGTACAACAAATACAAGAACTCAACACTCAGATAAACAATAAAATATCAGAACAGCAAACACTAAATTGGAATAATTATCTCCAAACACTTGATCACAAAACAAACACCAGCAGACTCTACAAAACACTAAACAGCATCACACTCTCCAACAGCAACACTACACAATCACATGCTGCCATCACAACAACAGACACCATACCTTCAAACAAACAACAAGCAATCACTCTCATCAATCACTTTTCACATGTCAGCCACCTAAACCCCCATCGTGACGACCGACATATCATCCGACGTAAGAGACAGTTCCCCACAGACCCAGACTTCGCACCTTTCACTTGCAACAAAACAAAGCACATCATCAGCACCCTCAAGCACTCATCTGCCTATGGACCAAACAACATAAGCAACGTACACCTTAAACACCTTGGACCACAAGGCATACAAGAACTCACCAACATATCAAACTACAGCTACTCACACAACATAATACCCAACATCTGGAAGCATGGCATTATCATCACTATCCCCAAACCCAACAAAGGCCCCACGTTACCTTCCTCACACCGCCCCATCACACTCCTCTGAACCCCCTCCAAAGTCATTGAAAGACTTGTACTACAACTAGTTACACCTCACACACCCCTAGCCCCATCACAACATGGTTTTAGGCCACTACACTCCACGAACACTCTTCTTACAGACCATACACAAAGAGTTTTTGATGGCATGAATTCAACTAGGCCACCACACAGAACACTCCTTGTCACACCAGACATTAGTAAAGCTTTTGATTCCATCCCCCACCACAACCTCACAAACAAAATATTCAACACAAACATCCACAATAGCACCAAAAGATGGCTGGCAAACTACTTAGCAGGCAGATGTGCACATGTAACTTTTGCTGGTCAGTCCTCGAACATCAGAAACTTCACAAATGGCATCCCCAAGGATCTGTTTTGTCCCCTACACTCTTTAACCTGTACATGCATGACATATCCACACCCCACACAGCAGAGATACACATAGCTTCCTATGCAGACAACATGACACTTACATGTATACACCAAAATGCAAACACAGCCACACACATCCTCCATCCTTACCTCAACACAGTACACAGATGGTTCACTAAAAACAGACTCAAAATAGCCCCAGCCAAATCTACAGTGACCCTTCTCACAAACAGGACAGCAGAACACAGTCACATCCCACACCTCACAATAAACAACACTCCTCTACCACACACACACACACACACTCAAATCCTTGGTGTAACATACATCACTGTCATTTAAACAACACATCACAAACATCAAAAATAAATTAACACCTAGACTCAATGCCCTGAGGTCACTTGCCCATACAACATTTGGACACAACAAAGTAACCACCACCACAGTATACAAACAATATATATGTTCAGTGATGAATTATGCAAGCCCTGCTTGGGCTCCTAACCTCACTACAACACACTATAACACTCTTCAGACAATACAAAACAAGGCCCTAAAAATAATCACAGGCTGCACAGCTACTACACCTACAGACCACCTACACCAAGAAACCAAAGTCTTCAAAGTCAAGGATCGTCTAGACATGAGAGGCACCCATTGCTGCAGCCTCTACAAACCCACAACATCCACTACACTACATGGCAGCACATCCACACACACCAAGGAACATCAAAACAACACCTAGCACACGATATCATACACAAATACAGTAATCTCTCTACTATCCGGACGTCCACTATCTGGATACATCACTATTCGGACATCGTGGGCTAATGC
>JAGKTI010014937.1:0-21080 GCA_018397915.1 Birgus latro | reverse complement strand
GGCCACCCCTTATGGGATCATGGCATCTGGCTATAGACATATAGTTCATTAAAGCTCATTCATTAACTGCCATACAGTTTTTGCAGGTCAAAGGCTCATAAGATACAGCAGAGGGTGAAGTGAATTTCTGCTGTCAATTGTACAAGTCTATAATGCATGGGCAGCTCTACCAAGCACATTCATATTTTACGGATACTGCAGGGCAACCAGTCTATAAGTAGGTCTGAGCTACACCAATCGTCAAAGTGCAATGGTCAACCCCTCTGCCACAGTGATGTATTTCTGATCATAGTATCTCTTAGGGAATTTACATATTAGGAAAGACCTACCCTGAGAGGTCAGACATAGCCTTCATTAACCTCTTCACAACCAGAAATCCTGCTTTAAGTTTAATATATGATCTGGTGGTAATAGCAAGAATAAAATAAAAAATATCACTAGATTGAAGGGGCTGGTTAAAGTCCAAGACCACTACAGTACTGAAAAAAATACAACAAAACTTGAGAATGGATAAGTGAAAGTCAGGGAGTACGACAGTGTACAAATTTATTCTACAGCTACAGTGTTTACAGTACTTAGGTAGGGACTGGGATGGGTTGGCAAGGGTAGGAAAGGTGGAAAGGCTACAGTCAAGCTACATTAGAAAAAAAAGGTAGGAGGATGAACAATAACATGGCTATAGTTACGACAGAAGAAAACCTAAGTGATGAGACTACAAAATGAATGGACAAAACACTACAATAAAGTGAAAACCAAACCCTGTAAGAATAAAATACAAGAGCAACAAAAAGTCAAGAGGTTTAAAGGCTGGTTTCACAGTCCGTTTGTTCTGCCTTGCCATAATGACTCCCAGTTTGGTTTGTGGAGATGCAGAACAAAATTAACAGTTTCTCGTAGCTTTTTGTGTCTTTGCAAGCCTTTACCAAGCCTCTAGAAACTCAAGAGGGCCCAAGGGTAGGCTACTATACCCCTTTTACTCTAACTTGACCTAAAAATTGCCATCCCTCCATACTGAGTTGATGCTAGTCAAGAAGTCCTGTCAAAAGGATGGAGAGCTGTTGTATTGTCTTTTTTCTGCCACTAAGGTCTGTGAAATATGCAAAAGGACAAAAATGTGGGCTAAATTAGATTAAAAGCAGTATAGTGCCTTGGCCATTTAAGAGAGACCACTACAGTATATATCCCTCGCAGTATTATAACAACAGAAAAGCCTACAACCATCTCTTGGGCTGAACAGTGGCACATTAGCACAAGCTTTCCTCTGACCTAAAACTTCCATCAATCATGACAGCACAGCATCTTTCTTTTACCGTCTCTCCAACCTAACTCCACATTAGCAAAACAAGACAACGCTAGGTCTGTATATTCTTTCCATAGCACTTCTTTCTGACTACCACCATATTCTAGCTTTAATCCATGCTGGCAGAATAAGACAGTGCAGTGGCTCTACATCCTTTCCATAGCACTTCTTTATGACTACTGCCAGACTCTAGTTTAAATCTCTTGTTACAGTTAAGCATTCAATATGATGGCAATTTAAGACAAGTTATGAAGGACAGAATTTACCACACTATTTCACAACAAAGCAGAATCTGTGAAACCAGCCCCAAAACTGTCTGAGACTAGGTGGATCAAGCTCAGGGTGCGTACACTTATTATCCACATAAAGCTCATTCATCACTGACCACTCAGATGTAATTTTTATTTTATCCTTGCTACCTGGGACATGTTCATAGAGTGAGACCTTAGGAATATAGGACTGAAAAGAGAGGTTGCTAGAGATGGAGCAGAGTGGAGAGCTGCCATTACATGAAAAAGGCTGACACGTACGAGCATACTGGACCATTTATAAACGAAACAAGATGAAAAACTAGTCTTGGTGAAGGGTTTAAAAACAAGCTTCATTAAACTCCACCACTATGAATGATCTCCCAAGTCTTAAATCATCAAAATGTAGCAAGAGCAAAATAAAAGGGACATTATCTGATTGAAAGGATTAAGCTGCTCATATATTAACCTATGTTCATTTCAAAGTTCCTCCCTGTTCAGTAAATATATATCTTTACTTCAGAAATATAAGTTTTCTATGCTTGTAACAATCAATCACGAAACACAGACAAGTACATTAAGCAAAATTATTATCCTCCCAAGGTTTTGTGAATCATCATCATCAACACCATCATCATTATCCTCCTCCTCCTCATCATCATCATCATCCCAAGCTTAATTACCACCAAAGAGACAGAGTGAGGTGGGTCCAGAAACAATGAAAGAGAAAGCACTAAAACAGGAGAATTATCACAGCACACCCACTACAACAAAACACACTCATTCACACACCCTTGAAGCTTTTAAAATCCTCACTCCATATCTCAAGCATAAGTTGTAAATTAATCATCACATAAAACTGGGCAGATAGGTTTTTGCTTACTGTAAATCACTATGTTCTCCTAACTTCACCTCTTCTGTATAATATAATCTCTTTCCCATTACCCTTGCTCTAACCAGAATTTTATAATCATGTCAGAAATGATATATAAGTTAGAAGGGCTTAGACACAGCTTGCCTTAATTTCTTCTCAACAATACCCTTTTTACCCCAACTTGGCCTAAAACTGCTACCTCTCTACCTTGACTACTGTGGTGTAGCAATAGATTACCACTAGAATATGGTGCTAATAAAGAAGTGCTATGGAAAAGACTTAGAGCCATAGCATTTTCCTTTTCTGCTACTGAGCTGATTGAAATAAAGTGAATAAGGACGAAACTCTGGGCCAGGTTAAGGTAAATTAGGTATTGTTGGCTTTCCCAGACTGAGCAACATCATCTGGTTAAAGCTAGTACAAATTACAAAAGTCAGCACTGCCCAAACACACTGTACATGTTACGTGAGGAATGTATGTACTGTACTTCTATTACTCTTGGTCTGTTTGGGAAGCGACATGATATACGAACAACAAGCAATTCTCAACATCAGGAGTTTGATCCAAAATATTACACCCTTCTTCCATACAACAGTGATAGGGTTAACTAGGTGACTGGCAAATCAGTCTTACAGAAACTTTAGTACAGTAGGCTTCCTTTTTTTTCAGCAATGTACTGTGCACCTAATACCATAACTAAAAATAACAGCAGCTTATAATGGTGATGCACTGTAAATTGTGAAATGTTGATATACCATGCAAACTGGTACTTCATATGGAATGTATTGGCTTACACAGCAAATACTGGTTCTGTGTTTCCTTCCTCGATGTGGCGTAAGAATATACACACATAAAACAATAAAAAAGTGCAACATATTAAGATCACTGGCAGACCCAACAAATACAAATTTTCCAATAACATTATCATCATCGTCATTCTGGCTTTTTTCCTGCCTGAAGAGAGAGTAAGATAGGGCCCACACAAGCAAAGAGAACAAATGAAGGTGGTAGAATTACTGATAGCATGCCACAAATTAAACAGTACAAAAGAAATAAAGGGGTAGGAGGGGCAACCAATCCTACAGTTTCACTCAAAATCTGCATAAGTATAAAATGAAATTGTACTGAACTAAATGACTAAAAAAAAAACGGAATACAAAAAAATAACAATGAAAATAAATGGAAAACCTAATATTAAAGACACTGAATGGATAACATGCAGTATTTCAATTAACAACGGCTCAGGTACCAGACTTTGTTCACTATCACAATTTAACCATCGCAACTACAAAGAAATCGGGAAGAAGTACTTGACCTGCAAATCTTTATGTCTCTTATTTTTTATGTATCCATCTCTGGACTTACTTACATTATATAAACTGCTGCCCAATTCTAGACTTACATTATATAAAGTGACCCTTTTATTAAGCTATCTATTGCTTGCTTCATACTTATCCTACCAGGGCTGAGAAGACCGAAAGCATCTCCATAATATTTGCCTGAACTCTTTATCATCATCATCATTATCATCATCCAGACCTCCTTTCCCACCCTGTGGTAGTGTGAGGAGTAGCAACATCCAGACAGCCCCAGTTTTGCCCAATCCAATAGGCCACGCTTCCATTCACATATCATTCAAGCCCCTGGAATCCTGACTCTATTTGATACACCAAAAACTTTCACCACATTCTGTAACAACCCCCAATCCTGAGATGCACCACCCTCCCTCTTAGTACTCTTTCTTGTACTTTCCCATCCCCTTTACTTCACCGTCTTGTCCTTCTTGGTCACTCTTAAATACAAAATCTTCCACCTTGCTTTTAGTCAATCTTCCTCATACTGTATTTTTACCAACACCTTTTTTGGTCATACATATACTGTATACACACATAAATTTTATATAGCAGTGTTCCATGCCTGTACAGCTCAGCATTTCTGTTTATTTACTTATATATTTACTTTTTTTACCTAATGGCTCTTTTTGATGTGTTAAGTATATACCCTCCCACCCTAAACCTCCACTTTCTTCTTCCTCTCTTACCATTATACTCTCCCATACTGACCCCCTACCTTGTTTTTGGTTCTAGTTCCCAATATAATCCACCTAAGTCTTTGTCTCCTTCATTTCCACACCACCATCACATAAAATACAGTTAATATCTTTGTAAGTATAAATAAACTCAAGTTAACTCTGGCTTCCTTACGCTCTCATCTCGAGGTATAAATTGGAAGTGCAAGACAACTTTGGCGTTCGTGGTTACGAATATATCACTATGCTTTGTTTTCGTAGTTATGCATACATCCCTATACTGTATTTAGCATTTGCAGTTACGCATGCCATACACTGACACACAGCATTTAGCTTTTGCAGTATACTCAGCTTTTACGACTACATACACATTGCTACATTTAATGATTGTAGTTATGCACGTATCACATTATCAGTCATGCTCTATGTACAGTGCAATGTCTTTTCATTCACACAACCCACTGATAGTCCATATAGTCCATTATCAAAGGAATGCTATTTCAATGTACTGTATATTCAGGGACAAAAGTTCGGCTATTTCATCTCTTCTACTTCCAATTTTCTTCTGATGGCTAATATTCCTAACCTGAGAGAGGCTTAGTAAACTATCCCAGCCCATGGATACCAAAGTTCATCCAATATTTCACCTCCTATGCTTCTCATTTTTTTCTGCCAGCTAATATTCCCACACAGAGAAAGGCTTGGTACATTACTCTGTCCATAGATACAAAAGTGTACCTAGTATTTCACTCCTTCCACATCCTTTTTCCTGCTGACTAAAAATCCTAAGCTGGGAGAGGCTTTGTATGTTTCTCTGCCCTAATAATTCACCCCTTCTACTTCTCACTTTCCTTTGCTGGCTAATATTCCTATGCAGAGAGAGGCTTGGTAAATTTCACTACCAATAGAGGACTCTGATACAAAGCATAAAGAATGAAAGTATCAAAAGTACTATAATGTACATATTGTAAGTGTGAAGTAGATGCAGCTGAATAGTGAAACAGATGCAGTTGAACAGCAGTAGATGCAAATGAACTCTTGTCCCTGTCTATACAATCCTATATTATGAAATACTAATACTATAATACATTTGCTGCACACTTTAAGTATTCCTGTAGATACTGCACCTCTCAGTTGTGAAAGTTATAACAGTGCATATACAAATCAAATCATACACAGAAGCACATTAACTGGAATACATATGGTTCTCAATACTCATCCAAAAGTGTAGTAAGAGTAAATATACACCAATATAAAGTCAGAAAAATACAGAAATACATGGAAATGTACAGTAAGACCCTTCTAAGGCAACTAATGAAGGGGAAAGAGTGTCCATCTTACAAGGTTGTCCATCTTGTAACAATTTCTCATGTGGGACCAAAATTTAGAGGTTTACTTGCAGACTAATTTACTTTTCACTATTTAATAAGTTGACACAATGTTATATTCAATCTGCAGCAATAGTAGCTGTTGCCCCAGGTCTATCTGAAATGTGAAACTGGTGGACTGCAGGCTAAAGTTGCCCTCATTCTGTAGTCCACCATCCTCCGTTGGGGATAGAAAAAGAACTGATGGATATTTACATGACAGGGCAGAGGATTCACTTGGTTATATCAGTGCCAACACATGAAGGCATCCCTCCCCAGCATCAGTACAAAAAAGGCAATTAATAAACAGTGGCAACTCTGGTAAGGTTCATACCATCCCATGGTTACCACTGCCTTGCTTAGGGCTGTGTTTACTCTCAATGGAAATATCTGTCTCACACTGTCTGCCTTATCTGTGTCTGCTTCATCTGCCTTATCTCTGTCTGCTTTATCTGTGTCACCTTAACTATCTGCCTAATCTGTCTCACTTTAAATGTCTGCCTTATCTAACATTAATTGTCTGCCTTGTCTTTCTCGCACTGTCAACCTTATCTGTCTCACTTTAACTGGCTGCCTTAACAGAAGTCTGCCTCAGAGGGGTATTACTGTACCAATGAAAATACAAAAAAATATATATATATAATGTTCTTCGGCTCAGCAACCTGGCATATAAAGCTGCAATCTGGAACAAAGAAGCAAGCAGCTGCATTCAGTAAGTATTTGACAAACATCATCATCATCATCTTCATCGTTGTCATCATCATCATCATCGTAGAAATAATACAGTCAACTAAACAGCCTCATTAATCAAGGAAATTATTCATTCTAAAACACAGGACAAAGGTATTTTTAAATACTGCAATGTATTGTACATCTTTTCAATAACCATAAACTATTTTCCTATAAATTATTTTCTTGTTATGGCTCTCACTAAAGAAAATACAGTACCATGGTATCAGTCTGAATTTTAGCTATTCAGAATTATCATACACTATAACATAGAAACATACAATAGTTAATGTTTAACTACTTTAAACCTATGTGTATTGATACTGCTATTGGTGACTGTACAATACTGTATTTAAAAATTAAACCTTCCACTTTTTACAACATACAAAAAACATCTTATGCCATTATGGGTACAATAAAAAAAATAAATTACTGTATAATATAAGTAATGGCCAATGTTTCTCGAAATTCTCTCTCCATAAGGCAACAGAAAAAGTATTGTTGTAAATACAGTATATAAATGTGTTACTGGTAATCCACCAAGTTCCCTACTAACTTTTACTAAGGGAAATAAAAAACAAGCATACATCCTCAAGGTTGTAAATCTGAGCAGCATTGCAAGTGGCACTGGAGAATTCACAACACCTCTTCCTCAGTAACTTAATTTGCATATTACATCTACAGATTCCTTGCATGTTGTTTATATCATTTTAGTATCCACACTCTTAGTATTAAAACCAAAGAAGAGGACACTGAGGTGCAATGTGCAGAATATATTGCTAACTGCACTGAGCTGGGAGACTGCCAGAGATCAAGCAGTGTGCAGGACCACCATCAGGTGACAAAGGCTGACACATGGAAGCATGTTGGAGCCTTCAAAAATAAAACAATATGATACATGACACGATACACCTTACAATTCACTCACATGCTGTTTGTATAATTCTTGTATTAACACAGCTTGTGTCAACAACACACAATAGGGTATCAACCTGTAACATGCAGATTAAATCACTAAGGAAGAGCAGTTCTGAAATTTCCAATAACACTTAGAATATTATCTAGTAGATACCTACAGCTATCAGCCCCTTTACTATGATGACTTTTATTATCCTTGGCACCACAAGATGATTTCATTCAGATCAGGCTGGACTGCATACACTTTCTTAACATAAGGCATGCAAGTCATGGCTCTGTCTGTGTTTTCAGGGGAAAAAGAACAACCCCTCGGACTCAGCTCCTGACAACTGTACTTCAAATTTTCCCATCATAGCTGAGAAAAACATATGTGGCCATTTTACAGTACGAGTCCCCCCTCTTGTCATACTACCACCACCAATGTCCAAGTTTCACTCGTATATGGCACTGGGGTGAAATGCCTTCTTGTGGTGGCAATGATATGGCCAAACATTCCTCAACTCCCTCCCTATCCCCAGAAAGAAGGATGGTGGGCTGCAGCAAGAGAATAACCTCCGCCTGCAGTTCTCCGGGTTAATGTCCAAATAAGCCTGGGGTTTTGATTACTACCACCACTACAACTACCACTAAAAAATATAAATAAATAAAAGCAATAATAATAATTACCTCTTCACAACAAAAGGTCTCACATAAGCTAAATAAAATCATCTGGAGGTAGCAAGAATAAGATATCATCATCATCATCATCACCATACAGAGGTTAAAGTACTGAAACACAACAGTTTTAGTACAGAGGTGGAATGTACAGGAGTTATGTACAGAAATGAAGAGCCATTACTGTACACAAAGACCCATTGCCCACTGAACTCAAGGGTGACAAACCTATCCCATGCCCATAACACTGCATCTTAAAATTCACCCTTATTGTCAAGTCCTTATGTCTTGTGTTTACATAAGTAGTGCTTGGGTGTATATGCAGTAAAGCCTCACTAGGTTAACACTATATATTGGACCTTTACATTTCTTGAACACCTCCAGTATAATATAATTCTTGACCCTTCAACCTTGGTACAGTACATCTTATTTTTCTCTTTATCTCTTTCTTTCCCTCTTTCTGACTATCATTCAGTGTACATGCAGTAAAGCTTCACTACATTACAGTAATTTAATGCTGTACATTGGACCACTGCTTTTCTTAAACACTTCATGTATGCTACATTTCATAGCCTACCCATTTAACCAGGTGTATATGCAGTAAAACACCTGTGAAGTTAATTCATACTATAAATCGGACCTTTGCGTTTCTCGAACACCTCAAACAAACTAGAATTTTTTATATTTTATTCTCTTCTTCATTCTGGCAATCATTCAGTGTATATGCAGTAAATTACCATACACTGGACGTTTACCTTTCTTGAACACATCAAATACGCTCATTTTTCTTCTTTTAACCTCTTTGGTCCTAGTACACATTTTCAACTAAAATCTGACTAACATTCATCATCATTATGCTGACTTTTTTTCGCTCTAAGAATTGGGTAGCAAGAAAAAATAAAAAAAGCAAATAAATAAATCATCACTGTCATCATCATCCAGAGCTCCCTTCCCACATAAATAAATAATGACCTTTTTTCACTTTGAGAATGGGGTAACAAAAATAAATTAATTAAATAAATAATCATACTTATTTAACTTTTGTAAGGTGTCCCTCAGCTCAAGGGGTTTAATTCGTCTCAATCAAATGAGACTCCAGAAAGTGCGAAGTAACCAATGCTTCCCTGTATTAGTTTTGGTACTGAAAGTTTCATAAGTAAAAAGCCTATATATTTCTTCACGCATTATACACTATACCACTGTGTCCAGCCTCATATTAGTATGCATCTAGCTATCTACAGCAAGACACCTTAATCCCGTAAGGGGTGGCCACGAACAGATCACCTCCATGTCACCCTGTCCTCTGCCATTTTGCTGCCCTCCTCACAGCTCACAGCCCCCTCTCTCATATACCTCTTCACTCCGTCCCTCCATCTCATCCTCCATCTCCCCTCCCTCTCCCCTCCTCTACCTCACTCACATACACTCTCCTCATCTGTCTCTCGCTCTCCATACTTGAATACATACTGGCTAACAGCCATCACGAAATCTCCTATGCATTAAAATTCACTAATACTTAACATATGCCTATATCAGACCACATGTTTCCTCAGATTAGCCAGATAAAGTGAGGTTTTACTGTTAATAAGTATTCCCAAACATAATACCTTGGAATGTATACGACTGTTGATTTGCTTAGAGTAAAGGGGGTTAGGTTAATTACTCTTATTGTACAATAATCTATCACCTTAACTAGAAATACTGTAGATTTGGTAGGGTGTTATCTGGATTACAGAGGACTGTAAGATGGTTCAGGTTAAGATACTGTGAATTATAAGAGTATGGTAAAATAATAGGGCAGATAAGTGGTTAGTGCATATACTGGTACCATCTCTAATCAGCACAGAAACCCTGCACTATATAACCAAGTGTAGCATTACTTCTACATTAGTTTAACAATATTGCTGGCCCCGGTAAGTTCTTAAAGTTACAAAACACATACAACTCCAGAAAAAGCCTCAACATTTGAACCCACTTTCTTCAACAGGGTCTCAAAGTACATTAAGTTAACCCTTCCACTACAGGGCATCTCACATTTCATTCTTAGTACAGCTTTCCCTCAGGAGGATGAATCTAAATGACAATCTGATGTCTACCAAGCCACAGCATACTATATACATATTTCAAGGGTGTGGCCTAGCATCACATCACAAAGGTAAAATTGGGAAAGCTGGATGATGATACATTAGGTTAGGTGAGAGGAGGCAAATGGACAGTATATTTGTCAGTTTACAAGGCTTCCAAATACCTCTTTTTTAGTGATTTAGTCTGCATCATCATCATAATCAAGATCTGTTTCCACACCTATGGATGGGGTGAAGTAGGGTCTAGTGATGCATAATACACCTAATTACTCTCTTGAACAGTGTCAATAATATTGTTTAGTAATGCCATGGTTTACAGCAATGACATAAATGAGAAAAAATATATGCGTGAACAAACTACACTAAATTCCAAAAGAGATTACTGTACTCTCGTCCTCTACTCACACCCTTCCAATGCTGCCAATACTTCCTCCTCCTAACTCCATCACACCTAACTGTAATACACTGAAAATCTGAATTACTGTTACAGGCTATGGTGTTAAGAGTGAAGGAATAAAAGGCAGGTGTGGAAGGGTGTGAGATGTGGCGAGTATACTTCTAATTTGGAATGGAAAATAATACAGAATATGGTCCTCTACCTCTGGATCAGTTATCTTAATGTGAAGTAGATATACTGTACCTGTAAACATTGGACCCTTACCCTACTTAACCCCTTCTGCCCAAAGATGCCGATTTAATTCTATTTTTGCTGCCACTAGATGGATTTAATTAACAAAGACTCAAACCTATGGGGTTAAATGTAAGTTTGTATTTTTGGTGGCACATAAGATTCCACAGCACCAATTCCTTAGTGGTTTATTTTGCCTTCTACATTATGATGTTCATATTATCTTGATATTGTTTGCATCAGCAGTATACAACAGGATGCTGAGGTGTAATGTATAGAGTAAATCACAAAGGAAAAGTTGCTACACAATTTCCACAGTCATTTAAAACACTTCCTACAGCCCCAGTTAACTAGTTACTTCAGTACTATACAAAATGGTCTTTCTCAAGTTCAGTAAACTCATCTGGGGGTAACAAGAATAAAATATAATACATCCTAGGACTTGAGGTAGTTGTAGCCCAAGGTTCATCAAAAATGTGAACATGATGGACTACAAGCTGAATCTACAAGCTGAATTTGTTCTTCTCTGGCAGTCCACCACCCTAATTTGGGGGGACAGTGAAGGGACTGAGGGACACTTGTATAACCAGGCAGTTCCATAACCCTTTCATATCAGTGCCACCACTTGAAGGCATCCCTCTCTAGCACTATGTCACTGGACTGAAGGAGTTTACTCACATTTCCATTCCTTATGTCATAACTAGCCTTAAAAAGAAGCAAGTTTTTGATTCATAACTTTTTTCCCTACACTGTCAATCACTACACATCGTAATCTTGTAAATGAAGGCATCTGCAGTTCGACTAACAAAACTGTTACTCTGGTAATCTGTTTGCCTTCCCTTTGTTGACTGCATTATAGCAATATATACATCATCCTAACCCTACTTCCCACTGAGACACAGGGAAATTGCCAACCGGAGCACTGTAATGTGTTTCACTATCCTTCACATACTCACATAAAAAATCATAAAACTCACTTGAATAACGATTAATTACAGATGAGATTAAATACACCGACTTCTTAACAAGCTGCTAAATCTGACCATACATTAGCTACCCTACTTTGCATAATACCAACAGTTCATGGGACTCAGGCTCTAAAGGAAATACCTCACCCTGACCTGGGGTAATATCAATACCTGTATGCCTCATTAGAGCTGAGTAATATCCATCATCTTGCTGGTCATCAACACTCAACTCTCTACAGTCATGGTAGTGTGTCTGGAGCTGTAAAGGAAATTAAACCTAAGCATCTCAATCCGAAAACTTTAATTAGGGTTTGTTCTTGCTGCTTTATACGACTCCAGCACACACTTAATGAGTCATGCAATCATTCGCACATGATCCAAGTCTTCAGAACCTTAACTAACCCACACAGGCAAAAACCTTTCATAAAAATAATTCTGTATATTTCTTTGTCAATAATCTTCATATATACTACTAGGATATGGCATTCTATCAGCCACTACTTATGGAGTCCGGCCACACACACCAGTACTTACTTTTTCACTACAATAATATGTAACTCTGTACTTACTTCATGTATCCACTACACTAATATGTTGTCTAAAAAACTCTACTAATATTCTACTCTGATGATCTCTTGTGGTAACATGAATTACTGTAACAAAATACCACTAATATACTGTTGTTCCCTTTGATACCGCTAATATACTGTTGTTCCCTTTGATACCGCTAATATACTGTTGTTCCCTTTGTCTATAACTGTCTTTACATTCTTCACTTTGACAACATATTCTTCCTTGTTACTGGACTAGTCTCCACATGATTACACTAAGCTTAAGAAAGCCCCTGTACAGATGAGTTAATGAAGGCAATATATAGTCCTTCCAATTCAAAATGTCTCTCCTAGGTAATAACTGTCTGAAGGTAGCAAGAATAAACTTTAAAAATACATAACTGGAATTTTGTTACTGCCATGACACAAGGCTGATCCGAAACATTAACCCCGTGAACTCCAAGGTTAAGCTGCCCTCTTCTTACAGGCTACTCTCCTTCTTTTGGAGGACAGAGAAGGAGCTGAGGGATATTTGTATAACTAGACAGTGATGCATCCCAGTTCTATCAGTGCCACTACATATACATGTCAGCATCCCTCTCTAGCACAATAACAACCCAGACAGGCCCTCACAGATTAAAAATATGTCATTAGTCTCCTACCTGGTACACCTTCCCAGGTTCCTGTGTCACTCAGTTCTCCTGAAACGAAACACAGGTATTAGGGGGGGTGGGAAATCACTTATATATTATTACTGGATAATTATAGTTTAATTCCTCATGGAAAAGTGGAGTTTTTCAAGATTTTACTTTGACTGCCATTAGATGATTTTATTACAGAAATAATACAATTAAATGCAATAAAAAAAGTTGCTGAAAAATGTTAACAGAGGTGGAAGATTTAGCTCTTTCCTTCATTACCTCTCAGCAGAGTTTTGTCTCGTTACTGTTGGCGTTGAGGCGCTGGTTTTTCTCTCCTGAAGTTGTAAATGACATGTAAATGGCAAATAAGCATTGCAATACAAGAAATATGCACAAATAATCCTTACTCTAGTGAGGGATGTACTCTAAAATATCACAACTGGCACTGAGAATTGAGGAAAACTGACATACCAGCTTTGCAGGCAGAAATGGAATCTTAACAGGTATATATTTTGTAATGTAATGTGCATCTTATAGCAAAATGAACATCAAACAGGCAACCTGCCAAGGACTTACTGTACTGTATTTTACACATAAAAAAAAAAAGTAATGCATATTATCTGCACTATTTTCAAAACTATTATATCACAAAAAACTGTACTAAGTGGGAATGCCTACCATACACTCACTCACGGTGCTAATACCTTCAGCTGATTACAATCTGTGACAAACCATATAGTTTCCTATGTTCCAGGAAACCATTTTTTGTTGGAGGTAATCATATAACCGGTCACAAGAAATTTCCTGTGAGGTAGTAGGTTAAGTTACTCTAACCATATTTTGCCCATTAGGATCAGAGTTCAGGTTGAAACTGGGGTTTATTTTTCATAAAATCCTACTCAGGGGCTAATGACTGGCCTCCACTGTCTTAAATATGAGGACTAAGTACCCTAACTCCTGGCTGCTATGATCCTAACTTTAGAGGCAGTAAAAGATTGGTTCATTTGATCACAAAAAACAGACTGGTCTATCTCTCTTCTATCTCAAACACTGACTACACAAACAGAGTTAAAAATGTCCACTAGATGTAAAATACAGATTTCAACTTAACTTTGTAACAGCATTAACTATTATTCTCTCCACAGTACCCACCTTCATGAGAGTGACGGGTGCAGGTAAGGTGGTGTGGTCGGGCAGGGTGGGTGTGGGTGGGGTGTTGGCCAGTTTCAGACATTCCTCCAGGGTACTAATAAATGTCTCACATGTGGCTGACAGAAGACTACTTGCCTCATCCAGTTTCTGATGATATAAATGTAACTTAAGTCCTTTAATATGATGATACACATAAATTTATTATTGATGTTACTAAAGTTTTGCTAATTTTAGGGGGATGTCTTGTAGTGAAGAGATTTAATCCTCTCTGGGTTTTATGGTGCACTTTCAGCTGAATAAAATCATCTTTGTTATTGGATGAAGTAGAAAACTGTACTACAGCTGCTCTGAACATAATGTAAGCAGTACTAAAATCACTGGAACTGAAGCATTCTGATAACTTGAATACTATACTTCCTGTATTCCTATCCATGTCTTTGGCTCAAAAAATAGTTATGTTTGTTATAACCTACTGAGACAACAAACTGTTATGACCTAACCCACCATCAACAAACATATTATTTCAAGCCAGTGTAGCTACTTTCAACTCAGGCCTATCTGGTGTTGTGCTGGCAGCTGCCTTAACACTGCACACCTAACCAATTTTAACTTAACATATCCCATCACCAACAGACACACTAAACCAAGCCAGCATACTGTACCTCTAAGTCAGGGCCATCGGGAGTGCTAGCAGCAGTCTTAATGCTGTACACCTGCTTCATGAGAAGGTCGCATGTCACTCGCAGCTCAGACTTCTTCGCCCGCACTATATCCGGCTCCTGTGGATCTGTGGTACAGGAAGAAGGCAGAGAAGCCATCAGTATTGTTTGTGTTTTTTAATACTGGTGAAGAACAATACAATTTTAATGATTCAGGGATCAAAACACAGACATATCTTCTGCCAAATCAATTGCAATCATACAGAAAGGTATCTTAGGCAGAAGTTGAAAAAAGGTTCTTACCAGCACGGTTTGGGATTTGGTTGGTAAAAGAATGCTCTCCAAAGAGCTTTACACGAGTGAATAATTTTGCTTCATTCTGACAGACTTTGTACATGCCTGCATACATTTGTTCACCTGACAGTAGCCTTCCATGTTATATACAAGATCTCTGGCAATATCTTTGTTCAAATCCTTTACCCTGATGTCATTTGGTAAGATCCCATCCCAAGCCTTCTTAGGTCTGCCATTTAGTGCTCTACTCTCCATGGTCACATTCTGAGATCTTTTCACCTAATTTTCACCCCTATACCTTTTTCCAGCCAGAACTGTGTGGGGGAGTTCAGTCTAATTAATGTCAAGAGACATCAGCCAGGTGCAGCACTTGTGTGGGGAGAGGCCCAATATTTCACCACTTCTACCTCTCACTTTCTTCTGTTGGATGATATTCCTATGCTGAGAAAGCCTTGGTATGTTTTCCTGCCCACAGCTGATTCTCTGCAATAAGAATCATCAGGGGGGAAAGTGACAGACATATTTTTAATGTGAAGTAGTTACAGAGGAACAGTAGGCAAATTTTTGACTCTGAGTGTACCTTTTTCTGGCCTGGGCTGTGGGACGGCAGGTGGCAGTCCGGCTTTAGCACTGCCGAGAGCCACCAACCAGGCGTGGCGCTCGTGTGGGGATGGGGCCTTGAGGTAGAAGTGTTGCTCGCAGGGGATCACCACGTCAACACGCAGGGTGTCTGTTGGGTGCACTGGAGGGGAGAAAATGTAATCACCATCATTATCATTATCATCATCATTATCACCAACATTATCCTCATCATCCTAATCCAATTCCCACAATTACATATGAAATGAGTCTGATTTGGGAATAGGAGAAACAAAAATGCCACAGAAGATCTATGGTCAGATTACCATCATACAGTAATCATCATCTTCCCAGCTCTTAGTGTCACCTAAGAGGGGGTGAGGTAAGATCCAAAAACATGGAATGAGAAAGTATGAAAATAAAAGAACTATTAACAGAATGCTCAGTGAAATGAGTCCAGAGGTAGAAGTGTGGCTTACAGGGGGTAACCAAGTTGACATACAAGTGGGGAAAAATGAGACAGCAAATACCGTAATCTTTGTAGCTATTTCACATTACTAATATCCCTCCATCACCCAATCTTTCCCTGGACTTAATAGGAATTTTACAGGAAGAGCACCTGATGGAGCACTGGGACCTTTGGCTGACTTACTTCTGTTATTTGTACTGTAACTCTCATGAGGGAAGGAAAAAAAAAAATCGCTATGGAAGAGTACGTTGCCTTGACTTATTGAGGATGGAAAGCGAGAGACTAACGTGGAGTGTACGTGAGTGAGGTGATGGGGGTGAGAGAGAGGGAGAGGCCAAGAATGAGATGGAGTGGAGAGGTACATGAAAGAGGGGGGTGTGTGAGCTGGGGGGAGGGCTGTGAAATGGCGGGGGACAGGACAACATGGAGGCAATTGGTTTGTGGCCACCCCTTACGGGATTGAGGCATCTGGAAGTTGATCAATAGACAGATAAACTTACCGAGTATTTCACAGGCCGAAAGCTTGACAGAGCCCTTGGATCCTTGATTGACCTCCTCCTGTGATTTGTAGTATGCCAAAACTCCCTTGTCCAACACAAACCATCTTGGCTGCCAACCTGTCAAAACGAAACAATTAAACGATCATGGCTGACAACCTATCAAAATCGAAACAATAAGTAGCTACCCCACTGTTATACGTATGTTCAAACCCTGCTATAAGATCTTCCACTATGCATTCATTTAACTAGCTATATCATAAGAGAGGGGTGTGAGCATGGGGGAGGGCAGCAAAATGGCAGAGGAGAGGGCGACATGGAGGCAGTTTGTTTGTGGCTACTCGTTGTGGGATTAAGGCATCTCGCTATTGATAAACAGATAATTTTTTCACCCTTTTTCAATATATGACAGCCATTATAGGTTATATGCTTGCTATGACCCCCTTTGACGTACGTTTTTATGATACACAGCACAATCGTCATTTTCGCTTATACAATATCTAAGCTCTCTACATTTGATATACATTCTATCATTATCTGACAAGTTCCCTATTAATGTACTCCTTAATAATCAAAGCCACACGTGTTTGTATTAAGAACAAACTGTCAAAGGTAATACTATACTAATAATGGCCAGAAGAGATTAAGCCCTGGATTATGAGGTCCGAAGTAAGTGCAACAAAATGCCTGACAGTACGAGCAAAGGTGGGACAAGAAAACATGAAGTGGGGAGGAAGACAAAGAAGTAATGGCATATTCTTCACTCAGCTCCATATGGTTTTGAATGAGAAATTTCATAAATCAGTTTCCACATTACAGGATGATGATGATGATGGTGGTGATGATGATGATGATGATGGCAATGATGATGATGATGTTGGCAATGATGATGATGATGGGTATAATGATCTATGTGAATGTGGAGCAAGGAAAATCACAAAACAAGGTAAATAACTACTTAAAGCAACTACCAGGACAAAAATATATGTTTTGATGGAGCGATACATTTGGGACCATTACTTTTAATAACAGTAATATGATCTTTACTATTACCATCTGTCTGTTATCTTTAGTAGTTACCAATACCAGCAAAGCAAAGTAGCATCTCACAGACCAAGTTACCTAAGACGAGTTAGAATTACTTAATATAGAAACACAATGCCAGAAACAAAAATACTTGTGATGTGTTAATAAGAGGAAAATCAAACAGACATCACATATGACAGGAGATTTTGGTACAGCTAAACACAAGAGCTTGGCTGAAATGCTAATTAACATTTGCCACATCAACAAAGTCTGACTGGAAGAAGTTATCAGCCATTACGAAAAATTCCTATTACCCTATCAAGCCCCATTTCTATTCATATTTACTTGTACCCTTAAGATACTAAATAAAGAACCTCGGCTTACCATTCCAATAATTTGTCCATTTAAACAAGATTCCTTCCATCCCTCCCACCTCCGCTGATAAGCCAGCTGGCAGCCACCGAGCAACGCTTATTCGCACCCACTGTCGGGTTGGCTGGCTTATGTGCACCTTCTTATTTCCTGCTAATATTATCTCCTTGTGGGTTTGAGTTACACTAAATATATTTCCTTTGTTAAAATGTGAGCCTTGACATAGACTTACATCATATCTTATTTATTAATTGATGCTTAAACGTGGGCAATGCCGATATATCAATAATCAATACTTCACTGTATTTGTGCTTCGTCCTTCACCTCTTACCATGTAGTATAAGTTCTGAGGCATACATGAAACTATACTTCCGCTAGCCTAATGACAATATTGAAGGGCAGTGCAGTGCATACAATTACTTCCCTCTGCGTGTAACTCGCACCAAAACGTGCGAATAATCACTGTGCCCATCCGAGCAGTTTAGATAATCTCAATATTGGATCAATACAGTTATAAGGTAGAAAATAACTTTTGCATCATCTTTTACATGTCATAATTACAAAAAGACAACTTCTATTGAATCATACGCACATTTCTTCTATTAATTAGTTGAGTTTTTGCAGCAATATTGGAGATGGTGCAGCAAAAACGTGTCCGAGATTCTTCTTTCCCTGGCCAGTGTTTACAATACATCGGGGCATCTGGCGGCGACTCGGTCAACTACTTTGACATCTCGATCATACCTCCCCATTTCCCCCATCATTTGCAGTTCCCTCAGAGACTACTTATCTGAAAAACAGCCATTCACGTTCTCCACAATACTGCAATTCCAAAACACAGCTAACAGAAAATGACGATAGCAACATAATGACTACAGGATACCTCTAAACATGCTAAAATAAATGTTCTATTATTACATAATTATTTCTAAGCCTAGATTCTGAGAAGCTTTATATTACGGTCAATCATGCCATAGGTATGGGTGTCCAAAAATACGGGACGGAATCTGGAAAGAAGGATTCAAGGGAGAATTTACGAGTTCGTACCCAAACTTTCACCTCTTCCGATCGCAACTTTCTATTTCATGTTGGTCACGTATTGCATTGAACTGGTTCGATTTTGAGCTGAACTCTCTCTCTCTCTCTCTCTCTCTCTCTCTCTCTATTTATTGCCCTACCACTGCTTTCCTCAAGTACGTTAATATATTCTAATGTACAATAATTAATTAAAATGTTGGATACCGAATACAATCTTACCAGATACTTCCAGTAGTCTATGATTATTTTGTCTTTATAGCCTACTATGTGCCTACATGCAAAAGAATATTCAATGTAATAAATTAATATACTTTCTTATTTGATGTTTAATTAGTCATTTATATATCTGAGTGGTGGGAAAAGGAAATAGGAAATAAATGTTGGAAACGCATGGCAACACTGGATTGCAAAGTGTCACAGCGGAGTGACTTTTGAAAGTGTCAACGTGGATCTCTGTCCTTTTGATTTTTTTTGTGTGTTTACGGATTGCAAGCCTGTTCCAAGCCCACAGCATGGTGTATAAGGATCCAGGGCACATTTAAAGTAAGTCGGAGTGATGTGACATTGAGGTAAAGGTTTAGATTTGATGAAACACGTGCACCCATTCATGCAGGCTTTGTTTACGTCTACGTTTAAATTCCGGGTATATAATTTTACTATATGTTTATACTACTGCCATTTAAATGAAGCCATTCTGGACCTCTGTTTTCTTGCGCGTCCGTATAGCTTCATCTGGTTAGTCTCTGCGCCTCCAAGATCAGTTGGCTTGGATAATAAAGTTTTGAGTGAGAAAAAAAAATAGCGTTCAACTTCAAAGCACATAAATGAAGAGTAGAATGGACATCACCTCAAGTAATGTTTCAATTGTTTATCGTATTCCTTGGTTGTTCCTCATATATTTTTTTTATTTCATGTGATATTTGTTTCTCGTTGCTATTTTTTCCCAATTTTAATTTTAATAGGGAACTGCATACACTGACCATAAATCGTCATTATACCTCCCAGCTTCCCATAGATCAAATCAGGCCCTGTTTGCTTGTGTTTTCATTGTTTGTTGGCGTCATTGGTTTTAGAATTTTTGGGCATGGAGTAATTAGGCTCCTCGTATAAACATTGTAGTTTTGGTGATGGATGGGGGAGGTAGTCTTAGCGAAATAATGAATAAACTGGGTACTGCTCTCTCTCTCTCTCTCTCTCTCTCTCTCAGATTGTTGCAAAATTCGATGGATTCATCAAAATACGCTATGTCATGAGTTCTGTATTTTTGCAACGTGTTATTGGTGAAGTTAGGTACAATCTTTTCACTTTAACTTAGCTTAAAATTGCCATCTCTCCATCTTGAATGCTCAGTTGCAACAAGCTTAACACTAGAATATGATGCTGGTCACGAATAAGTGCTGTGAAAAGGATGTAGAGTCGTAGAATTATCTTTATCACTGAGCTACGTGAAATCTTCCACAAACGGACGAAAATCTGGGCCAAGTCGAGTGAAAGTACTATAGATTTTGTAATATGAGTACATTAGATTTTAAAAGAGACTAAATGCTTAAGCAGCGCTGATGAATAATGGATTTTGACTGTAGTATGTGTGAAGAATTTTTTGTTTATGATCCTGTGTAATTAATATAACTTATAATGATGATAGTGATAAATAATAATGATGGTAATGATGATGATGATAGTGATGATGATGAGAATTATATATAATGATGGTGATTTACATTATAAGCAGCTGCATGATTGGTAACTACCATCAATGTTACATTCATAAATACTAATTAATCCATAAGGGTGATATCTAGTTTGAACACAGGTGTATGGATGAGCCTTATAGCCTATATTAGTAATTAACACACTCATGGGCAATTAGAGTAAAAATATATCACAGAATAGCTTATAAAAACAGCATGGGATAAAAATATGGAAAATTGGGTAGCTTACATAGGGAAGAATATTGAAATGTTACTAGAATCATGCATAGAATCATAGAAGGAGGAATATTG
>JAGKTI010014936.1:0-17880 GCA_018397915.1 Birgus latro | reverse complement strand
TGAAGTGGGTTCAGTGAATGTATTTAAGTCCAGACTGGATAAGTACCTGAAAGATATGGGTATATATTACTAGGCCAGGCCTACTTTTTTTTTTTTTTTTTAAATGCAAGGAAGAAGGAACCAAAGGCCACAGGCCTGCATACTGTTCCTTCCAAGAATAAAAAAAAACAATACAAAAGAGAGCCAAATTCAAGATCCGTTCAATTCGAGATGCCTGGACACACTGAGTTTGAAAGACTGGAGATCATAGGAAGTAGGAAATACAGACAGAGGAAGACAGTTCCAGAGTTGACCAGTTGCATAAACGAAGGACTGGGAGTAACGGTTAACTCTTACATTAGAGAGTTGGACAGAAAAGGGATAAGAGTTTGTTGCTAGACGGGTACTACGTGCCCGTCGTAGAGGTGGAGGGATGCAAGCAAACAGTTCAGAGGAACAGTGACCATTGAAGTAGCGATAGAAGAGAGATGAAGATGCAACAGTGCGGTGAAGAGACAAAGGTTGAAGGGAATCAGTAGGAGGAGGAGAGTTAATGAGACGAAAAGCCTTTGACTCCACCCTATTGAGAAGAGCTGCTTGTGGGGAGCCTCCCCACACGAGAGTTGTACTCCATACACGAACGAATAAAACCCGTGTACAAGGTCAACAACTGTGCAGGGGTAAAGAAAGTTCGGAATCGGCTTAGCACACCTAATCTCTTGGAAGCAGATTTCACAAGAGATGTAATGTGTTCTTTCCAAGACAAATCCCGAGAGAATGAAACCCCAAGCATGTTCAAGGATGATGCAGGACATAACTGTTCATATTAAACATTAGAGGGTAATCCTGAGGAAGATTTTGTCGGGTTGATAAGTGTAAGAACTGAGTTTTTGATGTATTAAAAATAACAAGATTATTTTTACCCCAATCAGAGATACGAGCCAAGTCAGACATTAGGTGTGCCATAGCCTCATCTCTTTTTTGTTGAAGTAACTGCTGAGATGGATGTTGCAGAGACTGAATGGAAAGGTGAAGGGTGGAATCATCAGCATATGAGTGGATAGGATTAGATGTACAGCTTAGAAGGTCACTGATGAATAAAAGGAAGAGAGTTGGTGATAGGGCAGAGCCCTGAGGAACACCACAGTTGATAGGTCTAGAAGAAGAACTATGGCCATCTACAACAGCAGCTATAGAACGATCAGAAAGGAAGCTAAAGATGAAGGCACAGATAGAAGGATAGAAACCGTAGGAGGGCAGTTTGGAAATTAAAGATTTATGCCAGACTCGATCAAAAGCTTTTGAGATGTTAAGTGCAATGGCAAAGCTTTCACCAAAGTCCCGAAAGGAGGATAACCAGGAGTCTGAAAGGTAGGTGAGAAGATCGGCAGTGAAGCGTCCCTGACGGAATCCATACTGACGATCAGAAAGAAGGTTGTGACAGGAAACATGCTTTAAAATTTTTCTGTTAAGAATTGACTCGAAAACTTTTGAGACACAGGATGTTAAAGCAATTGGATGATAGTTAGAGGGTTGGGAATGGTCACCCTTCTTTGGGACTGGCTGAATGAGAGCAAACTTCCAGCAAGAAGGAAAGGTACAAGTTGAGAGACAAAGGCGAAAGAGTTTACCTAGGCAGGGTGTAAGCACAGAAACACAGTTTTTGAGGACAACAGGAGGGACTCCATCAGGACAATATGCCTTGTTAGTATTGAGGCCAGTGATGGCAGAAAATACAACAGCTGAAGAAATTTTAATGTCAGCCAAGAGGATGTCAGAGGGGGGAAGTGATGGAGGAATAGCACCGGAATCGTCTAAGGTGGAACTGGAGGAGAAAGTCTGACCAAAGAGATCTGCTTTATCAGTAGAAGAAATAGCTACAGAGCCATCAGAGTAGAAAAGAGGAGGGAAGGATGATGAGGTAAAGTTGTTAGAAAGGTTTTGGCAAGGTGCCAGAAGGAGCGAGAAGAATTCGAGTTGGAGAGTTGGGAACATTTAGCATGGATGAAATTATTCTTAGCAGAGCGAAGAACAGACTTAGGACGATTCCGGGCAGAAATATATAAAAGATGTGATTCAGGGGTGGGTTGGCTCCGGTACCTCTTATAGGCCCTCTCCTTGTTGCGGACAGCATTAGAACAAGCGTGATTAAACCAAGGCCTTCTTGCAATAGTCAGAGGATATGAGAAAGGAATGTATGCTTCCATGCCCGAGAGAATAACCTCCGTAATGCGCAAGGCACATTCAGATGGCTCCTGGCCATGGAAGCAATAATCATTCCAAGGAAAATCAAAGAAGTACTGCCTGAGGGCCTCCCAATCTGCAGCTCCTAAGTGCCACAGGCGGCGTTTCTTTGGAGGGTCCACAGGCCGTACTGGAGCGATAGGACAGGTTAAGATAATAAGGTTATGATCGGAGGAGCCCAACGGAGAGAAAAGATTAACAGTGTAAGCAGAAGGATTAGTTGTTAGGAAAAGGTCAAGTATGTTGGAACTCTCTCCAAGGCAGTCAGGGATACAGGTAGGGTGCTGTACAAGCTGCTCTAGGTCATTAAGGATAGAAAAGATGTAGGCTTGTTCACCAGGTTAGTGTAAGTGTAAGCTTACATGTGGTGGTGCTGTATTTACCTAGGTGGAGCAGCTGTGATGTCCACCTGGGCTATAAACATTTCCAGATTTCCTTGCACCTCACCATGGGAAAGACACTAGTCTGACCCTGGTAAGGCACTATCTAACACAGAGGGGAGCCATATCCCTGCACAATGCATAAATCATACTGTACCTATAGGATGGCCCTACAGAAGCAGTTGCTTAAAATGGTTATGTGACGATAATGACAAAAATAAGAACAACAACAACAATGAAGGTGTTCTAAATGTGACCATAAAAAATTTGAGATTTACTTACATCTTCTGTCACTTATTTTTTCAAATGCAGCCAATATTACTCAAAATGAGCCCCAAAATAACCTCTTGAAGCCTGGCACAAGTCTTCTGGTGTACTCCGCATACAAGCAGGGCTTTCACGATTACTGCCATGCAACTGATTATGCCCTTTGTAGCATATCACTCTTATCGTCTAAAAAGGCTCCAACATGCCTGCATGCGTCAGCCTTGGTAACCTTATAGCGGCCCACTGCGTTGCTTGATCTGTGGTAGCCCCCTTATTCAGTTCCTTATCCCTGAGGTCATACTCTATGCTCTTGCTCCAGGTCTTTTTGGGTCTGGTCCTACCACTGGATGTTCACACCTCTCAGTCTCTGCAGCCAGCTGTCATCCTCCATCCTCTCAACAAGCCCAAACCATCTCAATCTACCCCTCCTCATCACAACATCAATACATTCCAGTCCCATCCTTCCTTTCAACTCTTCAACTGCAATCCTAGTTCACCCAGGTCTCCAATTCAAGGATGCGCTACACATCCATCTAATCACCGTCATTTCTGTAAGTGTGAGCCTACAAATATCCTCTTCAGTTACTGCCCAGGTCTCACTACCATATGGCATTACACTCTTAACACATACTGAATACCAAAATCCCTTAGCACAGAGGGAGAGCCCTCTCATTTTTGGAAAAGGCAACAACTCTCTGAACTGCCTCACACCACTCCTTACCGTAGCCACAGAGCTAGCTCCAGCCCCACCTCCAGCATGTTTCCCAAATAACAAAACTTCTCCACATACTCAAAAGAGACTCCAGCAAGCTCAATCCTTTCATGCCTAACAATCTCTACATGCCCTCCCCAATACACTGCAATACACAAAATTAACAATATTAGTCTACCTCTAATACCACTACATCTGTTATGCACCCACTTATCAAAAACACTGCACAAGATGGAGTTGTTTCCCACATCCTTGTGGCAAATTGCACATAGCCATACTCCCTGTTATAACCTACTGAATCTAATGACTTACTTCACTGGTTTGCGCCCCAATCGGATTGAGCCAGTGCAGGTTTATATCCAAAGGGGTAGTTGAGGTTTATTGCTCACATAATGCCACTCGGGGATGAGTGAGGCTGGTCTCTCTCATCTTAAATGTTAGGAGCAACCTGCCTAGCCCCGGGCTCCTACGCTCCTCACGGGGCCAACCGCGTTTCTGTCGTCCAAGCTGACGGATCGGATTCGAAGCCATCTTCGGTGAAACCAAGCTGCGCCGTTTTTGTCGGCCAAAGTGATACGAAGCCGGCCCAAGCATTTGTAATCAAAACCAAGACCGTCTTCATATCTCACCCAAGCGTGGCCAAGAGCAGTTTTGGTGCAGCTTAGGGAGAGTGAGAATGGCCAGCAAGGACATGTAAATGATAAATATAATAAAATTAGCATGATTAACTTAAAACTGGGGTGCAGGTGGCTAATATTAATGACATATAGAGACAGTTCAGCACAAATAACGGCTTCGTGTAAGTTGCATGTTCATCAGAAGATCGTCTTCGGCTAACACCTCTGTTTACTTTGCGATCAGCACGTAATTTTTTGGTTCTACGTATCCCAGACTGTTTTTGCAGACAGAAACCAAGCGCCCCAAGACGCGCTTCGAATCCCAAGCTCCAGATTGGACGACAAAAATGCATATGGATGATGGATGGAGGGATTCCTCTTTCAACTTTCAGATGATTTTGTTCAAGTTAAGAAGGACCTCTAGGAATGAATGAGTTAATAAAAGCTACATCTAACTCCTTTTTAAAAGGTCTGCCTTAATGTGATTAAAACGTCTGTGGGTAATATGGGTAAACAAAGAAAAGCATCATATCGTCTGTGGGTAATACGGGTAAATAAAGAAAAGAATCATGATGTTTCGTTTCATTCATTCATCATCCAATCCTGTGCTACCCCATGAGGAGCACAGGAGCCTGGGACTAGGCAAGTTGGTCCTGACATTTCAGATAAGAGTGACCAGCCTCACTCATCCTAAGTGCCATTACATGAGCAATAAACCCCAACCATCCCTTGGATATAAACCTGCACAGGCTCAATCTGATTGGAGTGCCTTAATTATTCATTAGACCACCAGGCGTCATTAAGTTGGTTATATGGTTACCACCCAGCACTGTACAGTAAATGGTTTCCTGTTACTGAAAGAGTTAAATGCAGGTGACATATATGTCATACCTCTTGCTACTAGGTGACTTTATTCTGCTTTGAAGAGACTGTTCAAACCACACAAGTTAGATGTAACTTTCACTAATGCCTTCGCTACTAGACATCTTTCCCAAGTTGAGTTGTTACTGTTGCTGCTTAATCCCGATCTGACAGGCTGGGCAGTTTGATCGACCACAAATAAACAACTGCTTCTGTGGCGCTGTTCTACAGGTACAATACAGTGCATACATCAAGCATGGATCCAGCAGGTCCTTGTGGTAGAGTGCCTCACCACAGCTGGACCAAGGTCCTTCCCATGGTGAGGTGTAGGGAAAATGAGGAGGTTTGGCTCCTAGATGGACACCGCAGCTGCTCCACCAAGGGTGCACAGTGTCACCATGTGCAGGTTCTGTGTCCGTGACAATCTGGAAGTAGCAAGAAAAGACTGATGCTAGAGAAGGATGCCTTCATGCAGTGGCACCAATATACCGAGTCATTGAGATGCTTGGGTATACAAACATCCCTCAACACCCTCCCTATCCTCTGATGGAAGAATGGAGAACTGAAGGAGAGGGGTAATTTCAGCCTGTAGTCCACTGAGTTCACATTCAGATGAGCCTGAAGTCATGATGAAACAATAGCAACAAGCACCACCACTACTTTCGGGGAAATTGCTAACTTACTCAGAAAATGCAAATAAAATGCCAAACTACACATGCTGCCATCATTAACCCATTGAGAGTAAGTGATGTCCTTTATGGAGTCCTTTCACCTTAACTTGGTCTTGAATTTCCTCTTTCTGTAGCTTATTTCACATAGCTCAGTGACAGGAAAGAAAATAATACTGCCCCACATCTTTTCCATGGCACTGTGTGGCAGTATGTTCTTGCTGAATCTCTTTGTTACAGCTCAGCACTGGTTTTAAGATAGAGATGGCAAATTTAGGCCCATTAATAGTAAGAAAAATATAGTTTACTCCTGCTGCTACCAAACAATTTGCTTAGCTTAGGAGAGTACCCAAGAAAAGAAGGTTATTGAAAGTCTATCTATCTATCTATTGCCAGACGCCTCAATCCCGAACGGGGTCATATGCAGAATTCCACTGTGTAACTGCAAATGTGTCAAAATTCCACACATTGTGAAAACAGAAGCTAGATATTGAATAGTTTTCACTCAAGGCACCTTGGCACCTTTGGAGTTCCTCCATGGAGCAACGCCACAAAAACACTAAGTGCTACTCCACTGAGAAAATGTGAAGGCAGTATGTGTCAAAAATTTCATATTCTAGCCTCTATTTCCTCAATTATATTTTAGGGGCATTCAAAGTTACTCCACATACCTCCTCACATTTAACCTTTCCCATTCAAAAAGTCTCTCCTAAGCTGCATTAAATCATCAAATGGCAAAAATAAAGTTAAAAAGACATCCGTGCACTCAATGGGTAAATATAAACACAATCAGTTCTCACTTAAATTCTACAGTGTGCAAAACAATACTTTAACCCTCTCAGTTTGGTGATGCATTTTAAAATTCTATACGAGTGTATTCCAATACTGTAATTTGGCAGTGTGATGAGTAAGAATGGAAGTTGAGAGGATGAAGTGCTTGAAAGGGTAAAATGGGGAAGAAAGGCTACTGATTCACTGAAAGCAGTAATATGGAATAGGGAAGTGAGTATGGGAGAAAAAAAAAAAAGTCATAGCATGACAGTATTGTGATCCCTACTTTAACATATGGAAGTGAAGTTTGGACCCTGTTGGAAGGACACAAGTTAAGAGTGAGAGCAGTGGAAATTAGTTATCTGAGAGGAGCATGTGGAATCGCATGGAGTGACAGACAACTAAGGAATTGTTGGAGCATGGTGGTGTTGGTGTGGATGAAACTGAATGTGTTAGGTGAAATATTCTGATAAAGGTTTGGCCATGTGGAGAGGATGGAGAATAAGAATATAAACAGAAATATATAATTTATGGGTGAGACGGTGGGGGAGGGGAAGGTGAAGGATGAGATAGACTGATGGGGTGAAGAGATATATGAAAGAAGGGGGTATGAGTGGGAGAGAGCAGCTTTATTACGGAGGACAGAAGGACATGGAGGCATTTTTGTTTGTAGCCATCCCTTACAGGATTAAGGTATTTGACTACTGATAGATATTGATTGATAAGATGCTCACAGATAGATGGATAGACTGATAAATAAACAGACCTTCTGACGATTCTGATTCAGTTTGGGAGAGCATTCTTGAAAAAAAAAAAAAAAAAAAAAGCTATACTAAACTGCATTTGACCATGTGTGAGTTTTGGGCTACAAGAAAGTTCAAAATTATCAACACTGACAATTTTAATAACGTTAGCACACATCATGTTTTAAATACATAAATACTATATCGTGTGAAAACAGCTTTGACACAGCTTTGACACAATATCAAGTACAGTACTTGCTGAACAATGTTATACTTCGATTTAGCCGCAAAGAAGAAAAATATGTGATTTCACAAGCACTGTGAAAAGATGCACAGTCTTTGATACTGTACCAATTTTGTTTATGGATAAACTGAAGTACAATGCTATTCAACAAGTACATGTTATTATGTCAGAGCAATTTTCACATGATACAAGTATTTTCCTATTTCAAATAAGATTTATGCTGAGACTACAAAAATTTTCAGTGTCGATATTTTGAACTTCCTTGTAGTCCCAAACACCCATGTGATGAATTTGAAAAGTCTCCCCTAAGCTACTGCCTCCAAGCCATAGACCCTGAAGCCTTTGAAAAGAGTCAGACACATAAAAAAAAATAAAACTTGTAAGTAGCAGGAATAAAGTGCAAAATACATCATGGTAGTGAAGGGGTTAAAAAAAAAATTATGGGTTATATTCCCAGTGGCTATGGCAATTTCAAAGCACCTCTTCCTTGGCTATTTATTCTGCAAATTACTGTACACCTCAGTATCTACTTGTTTATTAATGATGCAAACTACGTTAATATTAAAAGAATATAAAAGCATCATCATCATTACTACCATCATCATCATCATTACCATCACCGTTGCCATCAACATCCCAGCCTCTCATATCCACCTAAGGATGGGTTGAAGTAATGTTCAGGGAGCAAGAAAAAAACCTGATGGAGGAAGAACTACAAATAGCATGCCCAACTGAATGAATCACATTCTCACACACCACCAATCAAGCCCCCAGAATGCTGCCTCTTCCTCATATGGCCAAACATCAGCACTCATCACTTCACATTTTCTATCACCAAGAGCAATCCAACAACTACCATATCTATCTATCTATCTACTGTCAGATGCCTTAACCCCTTAACCACGGGTCGTCACTTTCGTGACGGTTGGGTGCAATGGATCATACCACGGGGCGTCACTTGAGTGACTCTGTGTTATTTTTAGTTCCCCCGGGCTTTCAGGTGGTGCCTTGTATCATCTATCAGCACTGCCAATGTCCAACAATAGTCAGAGCTGCTAATGTCATCAGTACTCACATCCATTGTTGACAATTTAGCCATTTTCCCCAATTCTAGACTCCCCTCCCTACCTCCCCTCCATTACCCTCTCGTGTCGTCTGCTCAGCCGCTCTGCAATAAGTAAATCTTCCCCGGATTTTTCCACTGTTTTCATCCATTGAAAAGAGACCTATGCCCTATTCTTATACAAACTAATACAGTAATCCCTCCATTATTCGACGTAATATAGCCAAAGGGATGTCCGGACACTGGTTTTGTCCGAATATTGGTCCTGAATCTCCAGCACCGGTCATTCATGACCCTAACCTAACCTAACCTAAATCAGAAAACTACCTTCCTACCTCCCTACCGGACATGTATAGCACTTATTTAGGTCCCTTTTCACATAAATAATGCACAAAAAGCATGAATTAATTGAATTTTAACCAAAAAATGATGATTTAGAGGTGAGTAAGGCATAGGTGATCAGAACTTGCCACCATAGTATAAGTAAGTATTGGACATGGAAATCATCTTTTCTCACATTTTATGCACTAAATTATTGGATACAAAGCATCAAATACAGTAAATGATGTAAACTGTTACCAGCAAAATGGTTAGGTTAGGTTAGGTTAGGTTAGGTTATGACCGAACATGAAATTCACTGGCATTCACCTTTTTCATAGCTGGTGCACTTAAAAACCATGCATGAAAAAATTAAATTGAAAGCAGGAAATTATGGTTAACATTTAGGGTAATTTTTTAACCCATTTACAGCATGCTGAAAACAGGTTAGACATGAAAATCTTTATGGTAATCATCCTTCACACAAATCAATGGCATTCATCTTTTACATAGCTGGTGCACTTAAAAACCATGCATGAAAAAATTAAATTGAAAGCAGGAAATTATGATTAACATTAAGGGTAATTTTTTTACCCATTTACAGCATGATGAAAACAGGTTAGACATGAAAATCTTTATGGTAATCATCTTGCACACAAATCAAAGGCATTCACCTTTTTCATAGCTGGTGCACTTAAAAACTATGCATGAAAAAATTAAATTGAAAGCAGGAAATTATGATTAACATTTAGGGTAATTTTTTAACCCATTTACAGCATGATGAAAACAGGTTAGACATGAAAATCCTTATGGAAATAATCTTTCACACAGTTTATGCATGAGATTAATGATATGGAAAGAACAAAACAAGGAATCTTGATGAAGTTAGGGTACTTACGAGAATGATGCCACCGTCCTCATGTATAACCTGCTCAATCATCTCAGACTGACAGTAAGACTTTTTTTTTTATTTTTTTATGTGTCCGACTCTGGGCATAGGCTCTACAGCCTGCTATCAAGGCCCAGTCATCCTCCTACATACCATACACCTCTACATGTCACCACTTCAGCGCTGAACACCCACCATCCATATTGAATACATGCTAGGGCTGTCTCATACAGGACTGGTGTATTGGTATTAGCGGGGTTATTTTTACGACATGTCGGCGGGTCTACTGGTAGATCAGTAAAGCCTGATTTAATGACATTCAAATCCTTAAACTGTTCCCTTCACCAGAGAGGATTCGAAACTGGGTCCCATGGGACTGCAAGCCAACTCTCTACCGATCGAGCTACCGCCTCACCTTGCACCTGACACCTTAGCACTTCTCACAAGCACTTTCCACAACGTTTTCTTTCGCATACCTTGCATCACATCACTTCACTGCACTGTACATAACAGTAAATTCCAGTGTGGTTTAGTGACGAGTCCTGAGAATTTATTCAATCTCAGCATCCTTAGGAGTAAACATCACCTTCCCCTCCACGTTTCGTCTGGTCTTCGAAGCGAAATCAGCCGTGTACTGCTGTAGTTTGTCTCGGGACTTCTTGATATCAAACAAAGTGGAGCGAGGGAGGTTGAATTCACGTAGGATCCGTGATGTCGGCCACCCTGTGTCCACCTTCTCCAATACCCTTCCCTCTTCTTCTCCAGAGTCAGAACCACTTTCTTCCTCTTCTCAGGTGACGGGGCCATTATCACACACATGATGAAGAAGGTGAAGAGCAGTATCAAGCCCTGCAGAAGGTAGGGTATCACCACAAAACCAATCACTTCAGCCGCCATTTTCACAACGTGTTTATGAGTGGGAAATGAGACAGAGAGACAGGTGCGAGGCACAAAAACACAGCCTATCGGCGCGCGCAGGAAATTCAAACTGACGTGGTCCAAAAAAAATCGGATTTTTTTCAGATTTTTTCGAATTTTGGGGCATTTTGGGGGTTGGACAGCCCACGACGTCTGAATAGTGATGCATCCGAATACTGGGCGTCCGAATAGTAAAGGGATTACTGTATATATATATAAAAAATAAGGTAACTGATAGTGCCATACACATGGAACTGGCTAATTATCATGGCAACATCCAACCTGCAGTCATTCGCTAATTTCCCCTGCTTTTTTCCCCGTGAAATATGCCGTATGAGCTACTCTCATAATATAAATGTATATAAGAAAGGAAGGGAGAAGCCTGAGTGATATTTATATTCACCTGGAACTACCACATTTATTATGTATTGTCTAGATTTCCTACGACTTATTTCTTAGCATATACATTAGCACCTGACATTTTCAACTCTTGGCTACCTAGATGCAGTCAGTTTGCTCAGTTCGCTTTCGTGTTTCACGGTGAAATGACTCCATTTCTGCCATTTTTGCGCCCATTATAAAAGGCCCTGTGGCCTCTACACCTACTAAACATCATGTGGGAAGTAAAGGACTGTAGATATATATAAGTGTAATAAAGTACTAGAAATAATAAAGTGTGAGTGTGTAAGAAATGACAGAATACAAGCGGCGATTTAGCGCAAGTGGGAGGCTCGTACGTGCTCGGATTTTACATTGCTCTCACAGTGCTTTTTTTTTTTTTAGTATGGATTCCAAACTACTTGGAAATCATTGAATAGTGTTTCTAGAGATAATATCTGGTAGTGGTATTCAAATTAAGGGATGTCAGGAAGTCTCCACAAGTCCTACGGTAGTCAACGAGTGCTAAAAAAACATCCCAGGAGAAAGCTGAAGGTATGTGCCATATGCATATGTAATTATAATATTCTAGGACTAATAACTGATTTTTGGCAAATATTTTACAAAAGTCAGTCGGAGCGCGAATATCCCCGCAGGAATGACACGGGGTGCCTCCGACATCCCCGCGGTGTAGGGGTTAATCCTATAAGGGGTGGAAACAATGAACTGCCTCCATGTCACCCTGTCCTCTACTCTCTCTCCAACTCACATCCTACTCTCTCACCTCTCTCTCCACTCCATTCCTCCATCTCATCCTCAGCCTCCCCCTCCCCCCCATCCACCTCACTCACATACACTCTTCTAGCCAGTCTCTCATTCTTCATCCTCTCCACATGGCCATATTGTTATTACATCTCAAAGTAGCTCTCTCTCTCTCTCTCTCTCTCTCTCTAAAAAAAAAGGGGGAGGGAGGGCAGGGAATGGGGGGGAAGGCACCAAATCCTTATCATAAACCCCTCCATACAAACTACAGTTTATCAATATTCCATCCATCATTCAATCCTTTTTTGTTCCCTCAGGAGCACAGGGGCCTGGGGTTAGGCCACTCAGACCCAACATTTAAAGCAACAGTGACCAACCTCACTTATCCCTGAGTGGCATTATGTGAGCAGTAAACTCTAACCATCCCTCAGATATAAACTTTTACAGGCGAAGTCCAGCTAGAGCGACTTAAACTCATTAAACCACCACGAACCATTTGGTTATATGATAACAGGTAAATGCAGAAATTGGTTTCCCAGTTTATAAGAGGCAATCTGGCTTGTTACTCAGTGAACAGTCACCCAAAGGCAGCCCTACATTAAGTGAGTAGATAGTTAGCACCCCCACCTACAACAATATCAGTATTAAAATTATACAAATACTGTATACAGTATATATAAAATGTTAGGGTGTAATATGCAAGATATATCAGTCAGTAAGATGTGCTATGAAGGCTCATATGCCAGCTGGGATACAGCCCAGAGTAACAAATGCTTCGGTTTATGGCTACGGCTGTGTCCACACCAAATGCTTGCTGGCATGGGTAGGAGTTTTGCATCACTGTGACCCATATGAGTGGCCCCACTGGACATGGGCAGGTTTGGGTGAAGAAGTCCACAGGTTACAGTGATACAAAACTCCCATCCGTGCCAGCAAGCACCAAGCATCTGGTGTGGACATGATCTAAGAGGTTAAACCCTTCACTCCTATGATGTATTTTTCATTTTAAACAGTTCAGCACCATGTAATTTTATGCAATCTAGGAAGTATCTCCAGCTGTGAATAGGATAAATGAAGGCTGTATCTAACCAAGTTTCAACAATGGCAGTCTCTAAGCTAGTTTTATTGAAGGCTGTATCTAACCTAATTTTACTAAAGGCAGTCTCTAATTTAGTTTTATTGATGGCTGTATCTAGCCTAGATTTACTAAAGGCAGTCTCTAACCTAGTTTTACTGAAGGTTGTATCCAACCTAGTTTTAATAAATCCAGTATCTTAGTTTTAATGAAAGCTGTTACTAACCTAGTTTTAATGAAGACTGTATCTAATCTAGTTTTAATGAAGACTGTATCTAACCTAGTTTTAATAAAGGCCGTATCTAACCTAGTTTTACCAAAGGCTGTATATAATGTTTTAACAAAGGCTGTATCTAACCTCCCTAGTTTGAAATATCTATCCCAAACTAGGGAACCTGTGTTTTGATACTGTACCTTGAACAAAATATAAAATATGTCATAATATTGAAGGAGCTGCAGTGAAAAAAAAATAATAATAATAATTTGTAGCTAAATATCACCAAAAGTTTTGGTTTTTAAAAAAGCAAAACCCATCGTTATACTGGGGTCTGGCCATCATTCTGTGGGGTAACATGGTATTTCTACCCTCATCGTTATGCCGGGGTATCGCATCTAGGGGTATCGAATCTCGGGGTCTGCCTGTAAGGCGCTGCACCCTTACTGACTAATGCAGAGTTATATCCAAGGGATGGTTGGGGTTTACTGCACATGTACTGCCACCCAGGGACGAGTGAGGCTGGTTGCTCTTATCTTCAATGTCAGGACCAACTTGCCTAGCCCAGGGTTCCTACACTCCTTATGGGGCAACACAGGCTTCGATGATGAATGATGATGATGAAAAATCAAGCAGTAAGGGATGCCTCCTACAATGAGAAGAGCAGAGTGGTGGCTGAACAGGGAGCTGAAGAGAAGTGTTAATGAACAGTACAGAGCTCTCAAGAACAATCTTCTGAGTGTTAATGATTCACTGTGTGGATGGACAAGCGGCCCCCTCCAAGACATAAAATAACTTGGTGGTGGGATAAGGGTGTAGACGCTGCAGTTATGGAGAAAAGAAGTTTTTCCAGCAATGGAAAAGGAGCAGTAACAATGAGGAGTACTTGGCTGCCAAGCATAGGGCTAGAAAAGGGGTTTAAAGGGCAAAGTCTGAGTCTGAGTGACTTTTACTTGATAACCTAAATACTGTAGTGTGGAAAGGAAAAATATGATATTTAAAGTGGCAAATCAGATGAAGAGGGGAAACAGGGATATCATAGGTGAGAAGTGTGTGAAGAATGATGAGGGAAAGGTAGTGGTGAACAATGGGGATGTTAAAGAAGCTTGGAGAAGGCATGGCAATCAGTTGCTGAATGAGGAGTTTGACTGGAACAGGGAAGGTTTGGGGCCAACAGTTCCGATGTTTGGCCCTTGGACTTTGACTGATGCTGATACTGTAAGCAGGACAACAGGCAGGATGCAGGTGGGGAAGGCAACATGTGTGTCTGGGTTGACTGCCGAAATGCTGAAAGCTTAATGAAATACAGGAGTGAGGTTAATTACTGACTTGAAAAATACGATTTTGCACGAGTAGCACGAGTGTGTTGTCTCTGATGACTGGCTGAAGAGAGTAACTGTAAATGTATACAAGGGATAGGGTGATGCCCTGGAAAGAGGAAATTATAGAGACATAAAGCTTTTGGACCAGACAATGAAAGTAATGGAGAGAGTTCTACAAGGTATATTTAGAGAGAGTGAATACTGATGAGATGCAATTTGAGCTTATGCCCGGCAAGGGGGCCACTGATGCCATATTCATTGTTCAACAGGTTCATGAAAAATATATGGGAAAGAAAAGGGATCTGTACTTTGTTTTAGCTGATTTGCTGGAGGCCTTTAAAAGAGTTTCTAGGGATGTAGTGAAGTGGGCAATGAGAAAGCTTGAGATCATGGAGTGGCTGGTTAGGGTGGTTATGGCTATGTATGTGGGTGCTCACACCCAGGTATGGGTGAAAGGAGACTTGAGTGATGAGTTTTCCATGAATGCTTGTGTGCATCAGGGGTCAGTCTTGATCCCCTTATTGATTGTCATAGTACTTGAAGCCCTCTCACATGACTGCAGAATGGATTCCCGTGGGAGATAATGTATACCAATGATTCGGTGTTGACTGCAGAGTATGAAAGGGAAGCGGAGGAAAGATTCAGAGATGGTATGGGGCACGAGAGCTTAAGCATAAATGCAGATAAAGTAAAAGTGATGGTATCTATGGCTGGTGGTAGTACTGTCAAAGAAGAGGCGAAGTGGCCATGTGCAATCTGCCACAAAGGCGTGGGAAGTCATTCCATCTTGTGCAGTGTTTGTGATGAGTGGATGCCTAAGAGATGCTGTGCTATTAGAGGCAGACTGTGAGATAATGTTGATTTCACGGTGTGGTGTGCTGGGGAGAACATGTGGAGATTGTCAGGCATGAAAGGACTGATCTTGCTAGTGAGTCTCTTGAGTGTGTGGAAGAGTTTTGTTATTTGGGAGACAAATTATGTGCTGGAGGTGGGGCTGGAGCTAGAGCTCTGTGGCTAGAGTGAGGAGTGGTTGGAAGAAGTTCAGGGAGCTGTGGCCTCTCCTGACTTTAAGAGGGCTCTCCCTCCATGCTATGAGATCTTTATATGCAGCATATGCTGGGAATTTAATGTTGTATGGTAGTCAGACTTAGCCAGTATAGGAAGAGGATATTCACAGGCTCAAACATACAGAAATTATAACAATTAGGTGGTTGTGCAATGCGTCCTTGACTGCGAGGCCTGAGGAGGCTAGGTTTATGATGGAAGAGTTGAGAGGTAGGATGGGAATGGAGTGTATTGGTGTTGCCATGAGAAGAGGTAGAATGAGATGGTCTGGTCAAGTGAAAAAGATGGGGGATGAAAACTGCATGTGGAATGTAAGAAGTGTTAACGTTAGGGTTGTGAAAGGTAGACCAAAAAAGACCTGGGACGAGGTCGCTGAGTGTGACCTCAGGGATGAAGGACTGAATAGGAAAGCTGCCAGACATCGAGTTGCATGAAGAGCTGCCATTAGGTGCCCAAGGCGGATGCATGCATGCATATTGGAGTCTTTAAAAAAACAAATGAAATCATGTGGATGTGGTTGAAAGCATTAGGAAAAATACTCTGAGATGGATTAGCCATGTGGAAAGGATAAAGAATAAGAGACTGACTAGGTTGTAGGTCAGCGAGGTGGGTGGGAGGGAGGGGACAACCAAGGAGGAGATGGACAAATAGAGTGAAGAGGATGGACAATGAGTGTCTAACTAGATAAGTGTATGTGAGTGAGGTGGAGGGGTGGGAGGGGAGACCAAGGATGAGATAGAGGGATGGAGCAGAGATTTATAAGAGAAGGGGGTGTGAGATGGAGGGAGGGCAGCCTAATAGCAGAGGACAGCATATTGCTGTATAGAGGTGATCTGTCTGTGTTCACTCCTTACAAGCTTTAGGCATCTACAGCCATATGAATTAATGCAGGAATTGGTGGCCACAAACAAAATGTTTCCATGTAACCCTGCACTCCATCACCAGGCTGCCATCTCTCCAACCAATACCACTCTCACTCATATACCTTGTACCTCTCAACCCCAAGAACAGTGCTTCCTCCAATTTTGCAAGAATATGGTCGACAAAAAACCTCGCAAAATTGAAATCGCAAAGTTTAAACAATTAAATATATGAAATAAAGGTAAATTGGTCGACATCACCCCAAGGTAAGCACTTTTTCCCACTCTTTCTCTCGACTCTACCTCTTAATTTTATGATGATAAATGAAACAAACATGGACTGATGTATTGTACAGTAATATTATTATGAAAACATCATAGGAACTTAAGAAAAAAAATATGCATATTTACACTGATGTGAAGACTGGCGTGGTGTACGGGACTGGTGGCGGGGCAAGGCTTGGGTGCGACAACTGTGGTGTAAACAAACGTGGCGGGGTGGCAGAACACCGAACTAGGAGGCACAGTACGCCCAGCGAACCACGACGTCATTACTCTGCGTGGCAAAGTAGTGTGGGAAGACGACTTTCCCACCATTCGACCTCGCAAAGTGTGTGATCGCTCGCAAAGTTCATAAATGTTAAAAAATAAATGACTTGGAACTACCTCGCAAAATTGGTGATTCGAAAAGTTGAAGGATGTACTGTATTAATACTGTAGCTGCAACCCCAGGCTCATTTGAACATGAACCCTGGTGTACTGCAGGCTGAAGTAGCCCTCCTCCTGCAACCCACCATCAGCCTTTCAATAGGGACTGAGAGGGTACTGAGGAACATCTACATAACTGGGTAGCTCCACCGCTCAGTTATATCGTCACCATGTAAAGGTACCCCTCCCCTCTCCAGCATGCATCCCAAGATAAAAATACAAAAACATATCAGGCTACCCTCCCTCCAACTCACACCACTCAATAACTTTAAAAAAATCATGGGACTAAAAAGGTTAACTAAGAACTGACTTTATGGCCATCAACAAATGCAAATACACAATGCTAAATGTAAAGCAAACAACAGATTTATATTTTGACTCACCCTCTATAGATTTATTCATAACTTACCATCAATGAAAGTAACAACTGAAAGGAAAGTGAGAGAGTTATGATATACATATGTGTTTATTTAACCTATCACTGCCTGGTAGCCTATATTTTTTCACCTCAAATTGACCCACATTCTCATCCTTTTGCAGTTTATATAGCTCAGAGGCAGAATAAGACAAATCCTAGGCTCTAAATTCTTTCCACAGCATTTTTTCATTACCAGCATAATTTTGCAGCCTATTCCAAGTAGTTCTGAGGCAGAATAGTTTAATACCACAGCTCTAAAATCTTTTCATAGAACTTCCTTATGACAAGGATAATTTTCTTGTCATTGTTTCGTTTCATTTTTGAAGGCTCCAACATGCTTGCATGTGTCGGCCTTGGTCACCTAATGGCGGCTCTCCACGCTGCTCGATCTCTGGCAGCCTCCC
>JAGKTI010014935.1:0-21082 GCA_018397915.1 Birgus latro | reverse complement strand
AATATCCTTGGTGATCTCATCCGTTTTGTGGTCTGTAGACATGTGGTTTCTGTTGTATATCTTCTTATGCCTCCAAGAAAATATCCTGCCTGGCCACACCAACATATATAGATAGATAGATAGGTATAGATATATAGGCTATACATATATATGGATGGGTGGATAGGTAGATGGATATAGATATTCAGTAGAGAGAGAGAAAAAAAATGGATAGGTAGATACACACACACACACACACACTCACACGCGGGGGGTGGGCATTCAGTGCATTCCATGATGTTTCGGACAATACCCACCAGAAAACATGGTCAACATGCATTCTTCGTCCGTAACGTCATATTGTTTCGTACAAAATCCGCGTGATAATTTCCTGTCCGTTTGTTGAATGGTAGATGAACAGAATTCAAGAGGAGTTACTTGACGAGTGCACATGAAGTACCTGAAGAGACAGGTGGAGAAGTGAAAGACTACACAGTGAAAGTTGAGCGGATATTGGAGCAATGCATCGAAGTGACTGATCACTGTGTTTTAACTGGCTGAAAGTTAGTGGCACGTCTTCCTTGGCGATTTATTCTGCATATAACATCTCGATGTCCTCCTGTGTGATACAGTTGCAATCAGTTTTGATATTGCTAATGGCATGCAAGTGAATGTGTACTCCTCAAATACTGCTTTAAAGAAGAGGTGATATGAAACCTATGCCACTTAGTGTAAGGACGCTAGACACACTGTACGCTTAAAAATTAAAGATCTTTAAATTCTGTGTATAGCAGCTAATTACGAAAGATTGATTAGGAAAGACCAAAAACAGAAAGATAAAATAGACGAGCTCGGAATGTCTAGAGAAGTAGACGGTGGACTCAGATGATGACGCATGGGTTTAGACTCTCTTGATAGAGATATCTCATATATTTAATGTAACATATACTTATTTGAATTGTCTCTACTTCATTTTTTAAAAACATATTTCTACATATAATTGGTCCATATCGATATATAGTCCACTATAGAACCGTACCTTTTCTTACGAGTGAAAGTGATAGCCAGAATTAGCTTACCCATGCCAGACAATTGCTTAATCGGGAAAGGGCTTTGTATGTGGAAAACGGAGTATGTCAAAGTGGAAATTTTATATTACCTGTGTTTGTGTGTATTAGAGTCTGTGGGTCATACGTATAAACCGATAAGGGACTACCATATGCTAAAAACTGAAAAGAGACAATACCACTCCAATCTTTTAATGTCCACCACGGATAGGTCCACACACAAGTGCAGAGTATCGCAGAATGGCATATGAATACATTATCACTGGGCCACCATGGATCCGCCTAGCCAAATCATTTCCGAGAATAGACTGAGGATTAAATCGTGAAGCCGATATTTGATATACATATTGGATGCCGATACTCTCCCTCACTTCGCTGCTCTCACCTCCACATCCCACCTTTCACCTCCTCAACCATCATCCCCATTCAGCTCTCAACCTTCCTACCTCACACCGCACTCATCTCTCTCACCTCCACCACATTCACCTTTATCATGTCCACCACAGTACATCCCTCACCCCCACCACACCTCCCTCACCTCCAGCACACCTCCCTCACGCCACCACACCTCCCTCGCCCCATCACATCTCCCTCACCCTACCACGCCTCCCTCATTCTCGTCCTGTATCACCCCCACTCCCCCACTACACCTCTCTAACCCCAACACCTCACCTGCACCACATGTCATTCACCCCCAATACATTTCCCTCATCCCCACCACATAAACATTTCTCACCCCAGCACACCCCACTCCCCCGCCACACTTCCCTCACCCCTACCACACCTGCCTTACTCGCACCTCACCTTCCCCACTCATATCATACCTCTGTCACCCCACCACACTTGCTTCACCCCTTCCACCCTCATTTCTCACCACACCTCCCTCACCCTCTCCACACTAACCCCTTTCACTACCCCCCCCCCCCCCAACACCTCCACCACACGCGAAAAGCCTCTGCATTTCATACTGCCACACAGGCTGCTCTAAGCCGTCATACGACTCTTTTCCTCACCCTATCTAACTTCAGCTGCTGCCTTATCATTTATGTATTTTATTTTATTTTATGTATTTTACTTTATTTTACTTTTTTCTAGGAGACCTGCCTGGCACTTACTGTTCAATGAGTGTTATTGAATGTAAACAGAAACTCTGTGCTGCCACGTTCATAATAATTCTACACAATTGACCGATACCGAAATACTGAGCTGGAGAATTCTCGTCTTGAAATGGAAATAGATGAAAGATTTGGCAGCATTATTGCAACATTAAGTCCCTTACAGCAAAGCAGGCAGCATTACTTTCTCATAATCATGAAGCGATTAATGAAGACAATGAGAGGAGATGGAGGCCATTCGTGACTCTAAATTAATGTTAATAAAACAAATGTGAAGTTTGGCATCTAAACCTTATGACATGAATTGAATTCGTTAGCACTCACCTCACTGGTTAGCCAGGCCCTTGATCTGCATTATAGAAATCCGTGATTTGCTTAAGCTAGTAGCTTAGTGATGAGGAGTTCGTACTCGTAATGAGTCAAAACAGCCACGTCATACTTGCATAATTACTGCTTTTATCTACACGACGATATTGCACCAGTGATCGTGAGGTGATACCGTGGCTGACATTATCATCCCTGGATGATTGTTGGCTATTGGTTAAATTTAATTGGCTCATTGAGTGTTGTGGAGCACATATTATGGAGCGAAGAAAACCTAAGTTCTTAATATAGCTCAGGGTTTGTTTGAGCAACATTTTTCCAACGATACGCGAGTGCTGGTGTAAAGCGATGTGCCGTAGCATTCATCACACGGGCAATGATGAATTCTATAATCTCCGTTGCCAACCTGCCGTGTCGACGAAACTGAAAGATAAAGACTTGGTTATTGATGATTACAGCCAGAGATTGGGTGTAGTGCCTTGGTGATTTCGCCATCAAAATATGGCAAAAACTTTAATGTAAAATTATAGGCGGAAGCTCCGATATTCAAATGCTAGATCTGATGCCAAAGAACACAGTGTTACGACGGGAAATCTTTTATAGCTTGATTTCGTAATTGAGGCGTTCACCGATTAGAGCCTAACACTCCCTTGGAAAATTCGAAGTTCCAAGGGGTTCCTACGCCTTTGTGGGTGAGTTTTTAGTTGATAAAGTTTATTGAACGAATATATCACTTGCAGAAAAAACTTCAACTCTACCTCATGTAGGAGTAAAGTTATTAGCTTCTGCTTAGCGTGACGGTCGGGTCGGACAGCTTATTTCCAAACTCAGTTGACAGTAAACATAGCTCGCCAGGAATAATATAAGTGCCCAGGTGTTTTGCTAGTTTTTGATCCAAGAATCAGCGTATGTTCTAGAGAATAAAATGTTACATGTATGCATAAACTTCAATTTACTTGGGTAGGGGAGAGGTGGATGCTCAGCTGATTCCTCACAAGTGGAGCAATATATCATGTGTGAACATTCCGATAACTGTGGAAATACTCGTAATTACAATGAATGGAACGCTTGCATCTCATGACTCATCTATGGCAGCCATTTTACTTATGGCCGACGTTACCGAAATATCTAATAATCACTGCTGGCCTCATTACATTTACTTCATGAGAAAATTCAGTACGTCCGGCTTACTGTGATGACCTTATTCAGCAGTTCAGACGGCTGACTGACTCAGTTAAATGACAATGAAGAGAAGGGAAGGACTGAGGAAACGTGGGAAAAAGGAAGAGACATGTCTAGATAAAGGCAAAAATAAAAGCTGAGAGGAAGTGAAAAGGTGATAAGGGGAAAGGAGGAAAAGAATATAAAGTGGAGGGGAGTGGAGAAGAGGGAACAGAAATAGTGAATGAGTGAGTTGGTGTGTTAATTAGATCACACAAATGTACTGGTCCTTATGAGGTAATGCGACCTTAATCCTCAAAGGAGTTTCAGCTTATGATAGAGAGAAAATGGTAGGGAAGCTGAACCTTTCTCCCAGTTCAGAAAATATCCGGTAAAAATAAACTAATAAAATTAATCATCTCGAGGGATGGGAACTTCCGTTATGGGAAGTTTTATCAGAAAGATTGAAATGAGACATTGTAAGTTTATACAGATGAAAACACTAACAGTCTGCCACGTATTTGAGTTACTGCTATATTACCAATGCTGTTCAAATGTACCATTATACAACACAGTCGAGATTCAAGCCTATCGCTTCAATACACTCACCGCCCTAATCTATGATTGCCGGATCAGTCCAAGGGCTGCCCTAGGAACGGCTTTATCTCTGTTACTTAAATTACTAGGAGATCGTCACTCGTTTTAATCGCACATCAGCCAGCCCCGTACCACAACACTGAAGTCTACACTGTCGCTCTGTAATACTGGATCTCACATGCGAACATCGTGTTTAGAACCTCCAGATATATAGAATGATTAGAAATGTATAAATGTCACAAAAATAGGGCAAACAAGAAGAAACTATTTTCACAGACCTGCGACGAAACTATTGCAGCCAGTTTTTTACAATTTTCTCTCTTTAAAACTCATAGAATATGTGAAATTGTTTTATTAAAATGCCTCCTTATGGCCAAAATAGGAGTCTGCTAAATATTCAGCTAATCCATCAGCTGATACAACAGCTGACATGTCAGATTAACTCAAAATTTCAAGCTGAGAACACTGTATTTCATAAGAAAGTCACTGAAATGCTTCCTTATAGCCGAAATTGAAAATTGCCTAATAGTCAGTTGATGCATTAGCTGACGCAACAGATGACATGTGAAATCATCTCAAAATTTCAGGCTGAGCAGCATTGTATTTCATAAGAAAATAGCTCACAGCTCTCCAAGAGCAGATAATCAAACTTTCCTTGGAGGAGAAAAAAAAAAGATCCCTCAGCTGTACCACTTATAGACCTGTCGGCTTTGTGAATTATTTTTCAGCAGGTAGGCCTCTGGCATCCCATGGCAGGCCACGCATCTCTCTCTCTCTCTCTCTCTCTCTCTCTCTCTCTCTCTCTCTCTCTCTCTCTCTCTCTTGTAAGATCTAACAATGTCATTTAGATGAGCTTCTCCCTATCCCCGTCGAGATCTACTTTTATGCTACTTCTCATCATTCTGTTTATACATGGGAGAGGCCTGTTACTGGTGATGACGAAATAATATTCATTTATCATCATCATTATTATGTTTTCTGGAAAGAAGTAAAATATAGCTAACTATTTCATGAGTGAATGTAACAACAGCATTATACAAATCAGAATGCGTTAGTCATGGGCCACTCTTAATTATTAGTCTAGTCAAAGATGAACAAAACTTAATTTCTACTGTCGTACAGAATTTCATAAGCAGTGATTCTTTAATACAGCATGTTTAAATTTTCAGAACTTCACACCACGTATCACTGAGTCACTGAGGAAGCACTGCAAACACCTTGAGTCCTTGTGTATCTCTCAACACTGCAAGGACGTCATCACTTTCTTGTATGGGGTTCCTCAACACTTCGTCACAGAACGATTGCTCCTGCAATTCTCTCAGGATGGAGAAGATTTTAGACAGATGTTTGTGTCACAGTTTCCAAACTTAAAAGAACTGGAATTATATCACCTCAGACCTTGTTCCCGTAGACAGGCTGCATACATCTTGGCTTTGTTGCTGCAGCCCAAGCTAGAGTGGCTAGGGAGAGACTTCTCTCTTACTCTGAACGACATAATAGCCTACAAAATAGCTCGGACTGCACTTCATGGCGCCAGCTCTACCCCTTCTACCCTCCCGCTTACGCGTGTTGGTTTTCACGAGGATCTGTGTGTTGCTGTCACCTCGCCAGACTCTGAGGACATATTGCAATTGCTGACCAAATTGACATGCCTTGTAGTGAACTTGAGAGATGCTCCGGAGGAATGGCTTAAAACCTTCATCTCTAAGATATCCTGCACTGACATACGATCTCTCTCCATTGGTGCCATACCCCTGGATGACCTGTCCAGCCTGAAGTTCCTGAAACACCTGCAAATCACAGAGGGGACACTGACATTCAAGATCGTTCACAATCTCCTGGACTGTTGCCCTGGTCTCCGCACCTTAAGCATCGACCCAGTTATGCATTCCTCACCACCTGAAGACGGCAATACTACATCAGGCATCCTCCCCGACCAAAGCACCCACCGCTACTGCAAACACGAGCTCATCTCTCTGCGAATTGGTGCTACCTGTGACGCATCACCAGACGAAACTGAGGTAAGTGCCGAACTAGTCAGTCATATCACTTGCATTAGTATCTCTTTATCTTTCAGTAGCAGCTAACATGGTTATTTCATAATTTATATCCCTGAGTGATCAAATAATGTTGCTCAGGGAAAACAGTATTTATTTATTTTTTTCTTGTCTTCAGTTCTATCTACCTTAATCCCGTAAGGGGTGGCCACAATGAAATCGCCTCCATGTCGTCCTATCGCCCGCCATTATGCAGCCCTCCCCCCAGCTTACACCCCCCTCTCTCATATATCTCTCCGCTCCATCCCTCCTCTTCATCCTCAGCTTCCCCCTCCATCTATCCCCGTCCGTCTCATTCACATACAATCTCTTCGTTAGTCTTTCGCTTTCCATTCTCTCCACATGGCGAAACCAGCTCAATCTTTTTCTCATAATGCTTAATATCACATCCCCATCCACACCAGAAAGCTCCTTCATTTTCGCCAATTGTCGGTCTGTCTTTCCCTGTGACTCTGCATACTAAAAAAAAAAAAATTATTTCCGCTGCTCTCACTCTTGACTTGCATCCTTCCAACAAGGTCCAAACTTCACTTCCATACGTTAGAATTGGTATCACAAGCCTATGATGCAGCGACTGTTTTATTTCCATGTTCACTTCCCTATTTCTTATCATTGCTTTCAACCTTTCTTCCCTGTTGTATCCTTTCAAGCACTTCATCCTCCAAACCCCCATCCTTACTCATCACACCACCCAAGTACTTAAATGCACTCAGTTTCCATTTCCTCACCATCCAACTTAACTATATATTCAGTAAGTTCATTTCTCTCTAAGACCATAACTTTACTCTTCCCTACGTTCACGTTTAGATTCAGTTTCTCACACATCCTCCCACACGCATTCACCAAACCTTACAGTTCCCCTTCGTCTTCACTTAACAATGCAGTATCATCTGCGAACAACAGAAGATTTCTCCAAACTCTGCCCTCCCTCATTAGGGTCACTCCAACATCCACTGCCCTATCTTGTATTTCGTTTATAGCCCCATTCATTTACAGATTGAACCATGAATACAAGACACATCCCTGTTTCAATCCGACATTCAGATAGAAATATTCACTCAGTACACCATCCACACGCACTGCAGCCTTAGCACGCTCGTACATACTCTTCACGGCATTCAAACGCTTCCATATATTCTTAATATTTTATACAATCCTCGTCTATCCACTCTGTCATATGCTTTCTCCAGATCCATGAAGGCCGCATACAACTTATTTCCCTTCTTTAAAAACTTTTCTACGAAATGCCTAAGGAGAAAAATCTGATCTAACAACCTCTTCCCTTCTTAAAACCTCCCTGTTTATCTCCAAATAATTCCTCTGCTGTTTCTCTAACTCTGTCAATAAGTATCCTGTCATATACTTTTCCCATTACACTAGGAAGACAAATGCCCCTATGATTACCACATTCCTTTTCCCCTTTTCCTTTGTACTGGAGAATAATTGTACCTGACTCCCAGTTTTCCGGGACCACACACTCCATCCATTTCAGGGGCTACCCCATTTTGACTTTCTTCATTGCTTCCACTGCTTCCATCCTACTGATCTCTTCCTCCCTTCTTGCCTCCCTTCTTCTCTCAGCCATTCCCCAGCCACTTGGACTCGCATTACTTTCATTTTCTATGATTAACATTTCCTTAGTGTTCTCTCCATCTGCCCACATTTTCTCCCCATTCCATTATCAATTTTACATTTTTATCCTTCACTCCCCTACTAACTTCTTTATCACCCTGTCTAACTCTCCTGGCCTCCTTCCAGAAAATTTTCTTACATTCCCCCTACTTTACACTCATATTCCCTCCAAATTCCTCCTCCACTCTCTTCTTACTCTTATTAATCTTTTCACCTCTCTCTTCCTCTCTACATATAACTCTCTCTTCCATCTCTCAATTTCCTCCTTGCCTCTGCATCCTCTCCATTCACAGTATGCATTCATCTTTTGCGCCACATCTTGTCTCGCCTCTTCACTACACCATGCTGTTCCTTGCACTCCCTTTCGCCTTGTCGACACCCCACACACCACCTCACATGCTGCACACATTTCTTCTGTGAGTATTTGGCACACACCTTCCACCTTCCCCATCTGCTCAAAATCATATTTATCCAATCGCCCCTCCACTTCTCTCTCATATTCTGCCTTTTTTCCATCCTCTTGCAACATTTCTACTACTTGAATGGACTACTTCCTCCTGTCCCTCTCTGCTTCTATTCATCCTTTTCATTTGTACCTTGACTTTCACGACCACCAAGTGATGGTCCGAAAGTACTCCTCCATCCTTTGTATGCTCTTGCATCCATTACACACCTTTTCATTCTCTCATCCACAAACACATAATCAGTCATTGCCTCCCATTCATTTAATTCACCACCTACCCTTCTCATCACTTTCCACGTATACCTATGAATCATTTTGTCTTTAAGAAGGTATTGGCAATCACCAACTCCTTCCCCGCACAAATGTCCACTAGATTATTTAATTCGGCTTAGGAGGGTCTGTCTAAGCTGGAAGTTTTAGAAACAGCGTTCAATAACTCCTTCATTACTATTTTTTTTTTTCTCAAGCTGAGTAAAATCGCCGATTCTTTGAAGGCAATGAAATATAAAAAAATCACCGTGCCGAAGAGTTTGTCCTGTTACTGAAAATAAAATGCAGTAATTTACAGTAAGCAAATAGTTTACAGACTAGGCCAGCAGACAAGGAAATGGGATTCTTCACTACGTGGTACTGTCCACGAAGATAACCCCAAATTACTGTGAACATTACCGGTGATATTAATTTTCACTGACAAACTAGTATAATTTCCCTTCCCATTCTATCTCTTATATCTTCTCAAATTTTAATTTAAAAAAAAAAACGCCTGGAGATTACAATACCTGGGCTTTTCATTTGGTCTAAGGGCCGAACATTTGACTTTACCCTTTGACCTTAACCTTCATTTTACTGTATTCTTGAGTAACCCTTAACACTTCCAGCAAGTTCGGATCAAATCGGATCATCGCCGAGTTGATCTTGCCCTGTGCCCTTAACGTTTGATGCCTCCTTGTGACATGGACCTGTGGCTGATTGGTCACTAAATCGAAACCCTTTGTCCTTGTCTTACCCTGAACGCGTCCACAAAGCTTAGTCTAAATGAGTTAAAAACTTAGGTCAAATTGGCTATGTGACATTGACCTACCTGTTGTTCTCGAAGGCAGTTAGTCACCCCCTTGGCGGATCCTTAACACTTTCACAGTTTGATCCAGATCAGATAAAAACTTATTTTGTTCACATACAGACAAACGGGTTGAAATTTGATCCTGCCTTGCATCCTGCATCTTCTGATTCCTTTCAAAATTGGCTCCATTCGTTGTTACCATACCTTCAACACTTTCACAATTTTGATTTGATTCGGATACAAACTGTTGAAGTTGATGATGCTAGGTCAAACTTTGACCTAGCTCTGTGAGTTTGATCTTTGACCTAATGTTCTCATAGATAACAAGTTTACTCCATGGTTGTCCTTCAGTATTGCCACCAAGTTTAGTTCAAATCAAATTAAAAAAAATAAGCTTTGTCCATACACATAAACCCGGGCACAGACCAGTCAACAGTAATATTTCTTTTGATTCGCGAGATCAAATTTAAGTATTAGGCTAACTGAAAAGCTGTAGAATACAATGCTGTTTGATCTGGCCTTATGAAAACCCATATGTTTCTATTGTCAATCACGAAAGCAAAAGAAAAGTAAAGGGTATAAATTTGCTGGGACACAGTATAACATGACACAACGGAATATATGCAGAGCTGCTTCCTAGGTCGAGTTATGTAATGGTTTTAGGCAGTGTAGCTTCTCGTGTTGTCTGTGGGCTTGTAAAAGAACCAGCGTATGCATAAGACGAGGGAGGGTATCTGATGGTTCCGTCTCTTTTAATGGTCTGAGGCACCGGTCGAGTCGAAGGTGTTGTGCCTGTGAACAACTTGTGACTGTTTTTTTTTTTTCGCACTAAGTGACCTACTGAGTGGACTGGTCACCTTCTCTTAAATATTAACCTTCTTTTGAGCTAGTGTTTATCTGAAGGTACATTAATGTCTCTTTACCTCATTGCGATTAAAAATGATACAGTGAATAATGACTGACGAAACGCGGATGCCATCTTTGGAGCCCAGCATTACCTTAAGAATATCAGCTCATACCTACTTTACTAGAAAGTAAAACTGTTATTCTCCATAACTCAGCAATCTGTCATTTACACCATGCCGCATGATCGGAGAGGATAATTATAGTTTTGCTGAAGAACCTATTAAACACATACACTGCTCTAGCCAGATTTGTTGTTTTTTTAACCTCGTTATCTCATAACATGAACAAATAAATGCTCTTGCTAAGTTCCATTGAAATAAAAAGGATGAATAACAATTGTCTCTCTCTCCTTACAGATCTTCCTCGACCACCTCTTGACCCGCCTGCCACACCTTAATCGCCTGTGCCTAGGTTTGTGGTTGGGTATTAAACGAAATACCACCTGCCTCATCACCGCCCTAATCAGCGTGGTGAACCGTACTATCACTAGAGGCTCTCCGGTCCTCACGAACCTCCATCAGGTATTGTTCTAATGTGCGTGTGCGTGTGCGTGTGCGTGTGCGTGTGCGTGTGCGTGTGCGTGTACGTGTGCGTGTGCGTGTGCGTGTGCGTGTGCGTGTGCGTGTATGTGTGTGTGTGTGTATGTGTGTGTATGTGTGTGTATGTGTGTGTGTGTATGTATGTGTGTGTGTGTGTGTGATTTATTTATTATCATTTAGTTAGTATTTATTCATGAGGCAGCGTCCTAAACATTTACTAGCAACAAGTACACAGTACAGAATACTGTATCTGAAAAAATGATGGTCCATTGGTTTAAGAAGTGGGCACATGATATCAACCCCATCTCTTTTACTGAATTGTTTAAATTATTAAATTCAGTTAAAATTCTTAGCATTACTCTGCCGACCCATTTTTGCTTCATAACAAGGCCCCTCACTAGTACCGTAAAATCAGTCGTGAATGAAATAACCTTCTCATAATATCTCAAAGCAAACGTTTTCATTTGTGTCCAATCGTTGACGTGAGACAGTGTGTGACGCCGTCTGTTGATACATAATATGAGGACTGGTGATCCTCTGAGAACGTTTTCCCTAGCTTGTGCCCAGAATTACGGCAGTGCGTAACTAACAAGGACGACACCCATATGTAATGAGGACGACTACCAAACTGGAAAGAGTGAGGAGGACAGAAGATCACCTTTTCAGGAAGTGAATTTCAGGTGAGGGAACTATTGCCGGGACGTAAACCCAACATGGTCGGCCAGTAATTTGAAGGTAGGGGAGAACTGCAGATATATACATAGCGTAACTGACATGAACACACACAGAAAAACACTCCAGCCCTACACTACATAAGGAAACCGAAATATGAGTGGGAGAGATGAACAATACCATAGTTTTCTGTAGCGCCCCCGGTTGCTGATGAATAACAACATACTTAGCCCTAAAAGTTTTTGTAATTCTTGCTGTTGCTATGAAAACGGTTTAACCCACATCGTTCTTTTCCTCTGCCTCAGAAAAAAGTTGTGCCTTGCCCTCACTTTACGTAAATCATGGAATGGGAAACGACCAGCAAACGTTTCACCACACCACGACTGTTTATTATGGCAGATAGACATAATTTTGCTGAGTGCTGACGTTTGCTAAATCCCCGACCTACCCTTTCATATGGTTTAGAATTGTTGCTGGCACATCGTGGTACCACCTCTGATGTTGGGTGAGTAAGGACAAAAGGAAAGTTATGTCATTTGTACTCTACACCTACAGTAGTGATCACGCATATGTTACTGCATGCGTCACGACACGTGTGTGCGTGTGTGTGCGTGTGTGTGTGCGTGTGTGTGCGTGTGTGTGCGTGAGTGTGTGCGTGTGTGTGTGTGCGTGTGTGTGCGTGTGTGTGCGTGCGTGCGTGTGTGCGTGCGTGTGTGTGTGCGTGTGCGTGTGTGTGTGCGTGTGTGTGCATGTGCGTGTATGTGCGTGTGCGTGTATGTGCGTGTGCGTGTACCTGTGCGTGTACGTGCGTGCGTGTGTGCGTGCGTGCGTGCGTGCGTGCGTCTCTGTCTGTCTGTCTGTCTGTCTGTCCTCATGAATATCGTCTCGATCGGCTGGTATTACAGCCTACTCCCTAGTATATTCATATTTATTTACACATATCTGGGGGAAATAGCCAGATAGACTATTTCCTGGTTAAGAGGGCTGATAGGAGGTTGGTGAGGGATGTTAAAGTTGTTGGGAGTGAAGAGTGTGTGCAGGAACACAAATTAGTGATATGTGGCATGGAGCTTAAGGAGCAGGTGGTGAAGAACAGGCCTTTAGCACCTGGGAGGAAGTGTGGAAGTGGAAAAACAAAGCAGTAAGGGATTCCTTCTCTAGCGAGATGAGTGTGTTGTGACCGAACATGTAGCTGTTGACAGAAGTGTTGATAACAGCACAGAGATCTCAATTAGAACAATCTCCTGAGAGTTACTGATTCAGAGTGCAGATGGACAAGGGACACACCAAGACACAAGATAACATGGTGATGGGATGAGGGTGTAGAAGCCGTAGTTAATTAGGAAAGAAGGTTTTAACAGGAATGGAAAAAAGTTGGTAACAGAGAAAAATACTTGGAATCAAGCATAAGGCTAGACAGAAGGTATACAGGGCGAAAGCTTCGTCCCAAAGACTTAGAGTTTTACTGGATACTGCCTAGATAGCGTTGAAAAATAGAATATAGTAATTAAGGTGGCAAATCATATGAAGAGAAGAAACATAAATATCACAAGTGAACAGTGTGTGAAGAATGATATAAGATGGCTACTATTGGACAGTACGGATACTAAAGACTCCTGGAGAGAGCATTATAACCGGTTGCTGAATGAGGAGTTTGACTGGAATAGGGAAAGTTTAGAGTAAAAGAATCCAGTGTTTGGCCCTTGTCCCCTGATTGATGCTGCTAATGTGAACAGGGCAATAGGTAGGATGCGGGTGGAGAAGGTGGCAGGTGCGTCTGAGTTGACTGCTGAAATGTTGAGGACCTCAGGAGATTTACGAATGGGTATAGTTACTGATATGACAGATACGATTATATTTAAGTCTGTTGTCCCAGATGACTGGCTGATGAGTGTGACAGTAAATGTGTACAGGGGGAAGAGTCGTGCCCTGGAAAGAAATTATACAGTATATATATAAAACTTTTGGATCTGATAATGAAGGTAATGGAGAGAGTCCTAAAACGTATGATTAGGGAGAGTGAATATTGAGATGCAGTTTGGATTTGTGCCAGGCAAAGGAACCACTGATGCCATATTCAATATCTGACAGCTTCAGGAAAAATGTATAGAAAAAAAAAAAGCAGTGTTTTGTTTTTGTTGATTTGGAGAAAGCGTTTGGTCAGAGTCCCTAGGAAGGTGGTGAAGTGGGCAACGAGAAAGCTAGGGATGGAGGAGTGACTAGTTGGAGTGGTTATAGGTATGTATGAGGGTGCTCGCACACAGATGAGAGTGAACTGAGATTTGAACGATGAGTTTTCGATGATTGCTGGCATGCATCCGAAGTCAGTCTTTAGCCCCTTAATGTTTGTTATGGTGCTTCAAGCTGTCTCACGTGACTTCAGGAATGGACTCCCATGGGATGTTAATGAGTTGATGACTTGGTGTTGGGTGTAAAGAATGAAAGGAAGGCAGAGGAAATATTTAGGAAGTGAAGAGACTGAATGGGTCACAAGTGTTTGAAAATAAATGTGGATAAAACAAAAGTGGTGATATCTAGGGCTGGCAATGGTACTGTCAAAGCAGAGGGAGAGTGGCCATGTGCTATTTGACCCAAGGGCGTGAGAAGTAACTACATCTTGTGTAGTACTGTATTTGAGCGAAGAGGGTGCATAAGAGGTTTAGTGGTATTAGAGGTAGACTGCGAGATAATGCTGATTTCGAGTGTGTAGTGTGTCAGGGAGAGCATGTAGAGATTGTCAGGCGTGAATCGATTTATGTTGCTGTTGAGGTTCTTGTATGTGTGGAAGCGTTCTGTTATTTGAGGGACATATTATGTGGTGGTGGTGCGGCTGAAGCAAGTTCACTAGTTAAGGTAAGGGTTGGTTGGAGGAAGTTCAGGGAGCTGATGCCTCTCCTGTCATTGAGAGGGTTCTTCCACCGTGCTAAGGGATCTTTGTATACAGCATGTGTCAGGAGTGTAATGCTGTATGGTAGTGAGACCTGGGCAGGAAAGGAAGAGGATATTTGTAGGCTCAAACGTACAGCAATGACAATGATTGGATGGATGTGTAGTGCGTCCTTGAATGCGAGGCCAGGGAGGAGGAGGAGGTTTATGACTGAAGAGCAGAGAGGATGGATGGGACTGGAGTATATTGGTGAGGAGGGGTAGATTGAGATGGTTTGGGCATGTGGAGAGGATGGACGATGACGGTTTAGTGAGGAAAGTGAGAGGTGTGAACGTCGGGGGCAGGGTTGCGAGAGGCAGACAGAAAAGACCTGCGACGAAGATATAAAGTGTAACCCCAGGGACATGGGACTGAATGGGGGGGCTTCCAGAGATCAAGCAGCGTGGAGAGCCGCCACTAGGTGACCAAAAAGCCACGCAAGCAAGCATGTTCGATCCTTTATAAGCGTTGCAATACGACTGTGTGATCACCAATTTGTCAATTGGACGAAAACACCCTTAGCCAGTTAGAGGTAATGTAGAGGAGCGAATCTATGGACAATTTAGCTGACATGGGGTACTGTTGCCTGCGTACTGCCGTCGTGCTGGATTAGCCATAAAAATGATAGATGGGCAAGGCAGACCATTGCATACGTACACACATACATACATACATACCTACAGTCGCGTTCATGAGACTCGATGCATATGTAGTCTTGTTGTCTGCTGTTGTGTCCACCGCTGGCACGATATTGAACTATTTCACTTACTACCCGGTCAAATTATATTCAGCGTATCAGGCAGTAAGCACAAAAGTTCATATTCCCAAAGCAGTGGGCATTACAATAGACAACACGCCCACATGTGTACGGGACTCAAGAACGCGACTGTACATCCAAAAACATAATAATGTGAGATTTCTTGGCGACCGTGGAACTGCATAGAGCCGGAATAGCCGTAAATATGGTATAGAGGGGCAGGGTAGAGCACTGAACGTACTGGGAGGGCCTATGACCCAGGCAGGTGTCACTTTAATGCTTAACAAGTAAATAAGTCTTTTCTCACAGACTGCTGCAGGGGAGTGTGCAGCTATCAAAGATGTATTTTTTCCTGTTACATCCTCTGTCTGTAGCCTAGCCTGATGGACGAGATAATTACTTCATTGGTAAATACTGAGGAATGTAAAGAACAGAACATGTGGTGTCACGCTGGACACTTGTTATTAACTGATACCAAGAGAACTTAATAAGCCTGAATTATTCTACTTTTCACCCTGCATGTGCTGCATGGTGTACGTACTGTACGTACGGTCCCACAGAAGCAGGTGTTCACCTGTGGTCGACGGGTCTGCTCAGTCAAACTGAGAATGTTAAGTAGCAACAGGAGCTGCCAGTAAGACATCTGTTGTTCAAATGGGCATAGCCAAGAATGAGATTCTCCTTACTGATTGAAATTGTTTTTCGAAGTTAGGATTTTACGATGCGACTTTCTCTTCAGTTGCATTGATAGGAAAGTTTTAATCATGACCTGTGACCTACGTTTTAATCCCTTTTGAACAAAAAAGAAAGCTCGAATATTTTCATGCAACTGTAAACTATAAAAAATCTGGTTATTTTCCGATAAAACAAAAAATCGTTTGATATTTTGTGGGAATTCTTAATAATGGAGTGGCGGACCGAAAGGGAGATAGTACAGGTTGTTCAAGAAGGGTGCACGTTATAACGATACCTTTTATGTCATTTTCTTCCAATACGTGGCTACTACAGACTGGCTTTTAGATATAAAATCATATAAGCACAGTCGCAGATGGAGACAATTAATTCGTTTGTAGATTTCTTCGATTGAAATACACTTTCACTCTTCGAACCTAATATTCATTGTAGTAGCAGTAGTAGCTGCTTCCACAGACTCGTCTGAATGTGAGTCCAGTGGACTGCAGGCTGAAGTTCTCTCTCTCGTGTAGACCACTAACCTCCTTTTGGGGGCTACTGAGGTAGCTGAGGGACGTGTATATAACCAGGCATTGGTGGCACCCGGTCATATCAGTGTCATCACGTGAATGCATCTCTCTCCAGTTCATAGCTTTTATAATCCAGCTGATTATCACTCCTCCGTCCAGCTGTGTTGCCTTGAGTTGGGTCTGGTCGGCGTTGTGTCGGTGCGCAGTGCTCCGTACGAGGCTGACGTGTACCGCCTTGTGATACAACTGTCCCAGCTGATACCTTCCCTTCGTAGCATAGTCCTGCCGTTCATCCAGCCCCGGGCACTGTCACTCATTCTGTCGCACTTCAGGCACTCCAGCGTCGAGATAAATAATGACTGCTTTGCTGATAATATCTTTCCTGTTTGGACAGACGAGCGACCCCACGCTTACTATATGAGTATTTAGACATAGAGTAATGGTGGCAGGGTGAGAGTTTGTGAGGAATACAGAGAAGTGATGTGGTGGTAAGGGGGTGGCGTAGGATGGGTTGGGTCGTTGGCATAGGGTGAGGGAGGAGTGATGAAGGAAGGTGTAGGTGAGAGAGGATGAGGGAGAGATGGTAAGGGAGTAAAGGTTGGGTGGTAAGGCAGAGGGATGAAAGAACATAGAAGTGAGGGAAGGAATAGAAGGATGAGTAAGAGGTGGTGAGGAAGTAAAGGAGATGATTAGGAAGAGATGGTGGGAGAAAATTGGGTTGAGAGAGGATGAGGAAATGTTTAGGATGGGGGAAGGTGGCAAGAGAGGGGTGGGGTGAAGATGGATAGCGAGGGAGGGAAGGTGAGGGAAAATATGGTGCAAAGGAAGATGTCAAGGAAGGTATGGCGTGAGGGAGGATACACGATGAGAGAGGGGGGAGGTAGGGATGGTAAAGGAGGGAAGGATAATAGGAAAATAAAGATGGTGGGAGAGAGATGGGAGGAGGGAATGTTGGAGAGAGAGAGAGAGTGGGGGGAAGGTAGGGATACAGTGGAAAACATGACAGAGATGGGTGATATGGAGAGATTGTGGGAGAGGATAACTGAAGAAAAATATGAGATGGAGCAGGAAGAGATGTGAGTGATAGAGAGATAGTGAGGTAGGGAGGGAAGAGATGACAGAGAGAGAAAGAGGACAGGAAAGATGGAGACTTACGAAGGATATTGGATGATGGAGGATAAACGGGACTGACAGCAGGAAAGATGATGAAGAGAAGAGCTGGGTGAGGAGAAACTGAGGGAAGACAGTGGATAATAAGGAGGGATGGTGAGTGAGGGAGGATGGGAAACAGAAACAATGATGAGGAAGAGGGGGATGATGAGGCTGATAAAGATGAGGAAGGAAGGGAAGGAAAAGATGGGGAAAAAAGAAAACTCAGCATAATGGAAATACTGAAAGGATGGTAAATTTCCCTACTTTCATCTCAGTGAATTTATTTTGATATACAATTTAGAACTCCAGGCCATTCATCGCTTGTTGTATAATTTTATTGCATAATTTTTTAATGACTCAAAACCCGTTCAAGGTTTTGTTATATTTTAGTGTTCCATTTTACCATTTATATTTAAGTGTAGCGCTACCTTGATATGTTCATAATATGTAGTTCAGCATAACCTTTTTTATTTTGCCTGCTGTGTGATAACGTCCACTTGATTTGCATGTTTAGTTCTCGGTAGGAAATATAATACACAATACTGTGTAACATTTTTAAATTTTATTCAATATTTCTCGCAATATATGTGTGTTGTTTTCAATTATGCTTTCATTTTCCCATTTATGGCCCCTGCCCACCCCATCTGTTAGTCGAAAATAAAGAGGATGATGAGGATGAGGATTCATGGCTTCTGAGGTGATTAGTGGATGACGATGTTGATGGTGGATGATTAATAATTATGATGGCGATGATTTGTAATGATGATGGCGATTATTTTCGATGATGAAGTAAGCCTATATAAGGTATCATAAACTTGAAGAAAAAATAAAGGCCAGATTTGGTACAAGATGGGATATACTCGTAGCACAATTTACAGTGCTGGTACTGTACAATAACCTTTGTGATGATGCTTGGGAGGGCGGCACACACAGGGGAAGAAAGTCAAGAAGCAGAAACCCAGCATATAAAACGTATCTCAGTGCTTTTCTTTTTTTTTTCACCTTGACCCAGGTTTTTTTTTTTGTCTTTTTGTAGCTTCTTTCAGTCTTATCTCAGTGCTAAAATAAGACAACGCTATGGCTGTACATCCTTTCCACAGCACTTCTTCGTGAGTAGCAAGACATCCCAGTGGAAGTCAGTTGATATCAGTCAGGATTCAAGATAAAGAGATGGTAGTTTTAGGCCAAGCATGAATGAAAAGAGTATAATTAACCCACACGATAATGTAGCCACAGATCAGAGTCGGCTAATCCTTTGACTACTGGGTTTTTTCTCGACTGATCAGTACCGTCTGATTATCAAAATAAAATTCTTGGGTGTACATATAGAGAGAAAAATATCCCTCAGGAGTAGTCTGATGCTTTTCGTAATTTTCCGAGTAACCTCCACTACAGTAAAAAGCCAATACACATTCTTCGTTCGTGTGTCATATTGCATCGCACGTTGGGTCGCATTCTAAATGATTGGAGATTTAGTGACACCCATTCCTCAGCGATTTATTCTGTACATTACATTCCAGTATTCTCTTGTGGGTTCTTGTTGCCGTCTATTAACATTACAACTATACAAGCAGCATGCAAGATAATAATGTGTAATTTGCCAAGTATACGCTAGGGAAGAAGTGTTGCAAAGCCTCCCATGCAACCTGAAATTCTTGCCAATAACAACGCAGTGCTTGACTACCGTGTGAACCAATGGCAGAGATGCTGGAGGGATCGCCTTCACATGGTGGCACTGATATAATCCACATGCTTTGCTGGCTAGTTATATAAACGTTTATCAACTCCCTGTTTCCCTGAAGGAGGATGGTGCGTTACAGGAAGAGGGCATTTTCAGCCTGCAGGCCACCGGGTTCACGTTTCATATGAACCTAGGGCTACTAATGCTACTAATAACAATAGGGGAGAAGTGACTACTCAGGATTGTTCTTAAGCCTCTGACTCTTTAACATTTCTCTCAGTAGAAGAAAATTGTCTGGTGTTAGGCTAAGGCAAATGAAGTGCACCAACCACACCGAATGATAACCTTGTCATGTTCGGGAAAACTCTAGAAATTGATTCTAGTTAATGCTGTGATTTTATTCCGATGAGTGAGTCAAGATCCCTTATTCCCGTCGGTTGAGGAGGCTTCCTAACACCTTTTCCTAAGAGATTTATTTTATTTTGCGTTCCTGTCCTCTTCGGTGATAAATAAACCCTTCCAAAATCGGCATACTCTGCATAAATACTACAAAGAAGGATATTAGGGACCACCCATATCCAAAAATAAATTACTGAGAACGAGGTGTTAGGGAGCTTTCTTAATCGACGAGAATACGAGCCTAGGAGTTTGAGCGCTGATGCTGCCACCATTAACCCTCTGAAGGTCGGAACAGGTGATACCAGACGATTTTATTCAACTGACAGTGAATCATGGCAACCTGAGAGTGTTCCTGCGACAGACTGTAACATGTGATAAACTTTGATACTCCTGATCATGCTTTATTTTCCCTTTGACTGCGAAATACGAACTTTATCATTCTCTTCCATTTCACGTCGATAGTTTCATCCAGTCTGGCGAAACCCACAGCAGAAAATAAAAAGATTAACCTCGATTGTTGTCTCATTTCACTAGACCACCAGGCGTCTGAGAGCAAGAGGGTCTGGGAGAATTAGACTCAAGGATTAGCGTTATGACCAGAGATATGCAATGTGGTTATTTTATGCAAGGAGGGGTCGTTGAAAGTTAATGCAAAGAGAGAGAGAGAGAGAGAGAGAGAGAAAGAGAGAAAGAGAGAGAGAGAAAGAGAGAGAGAGAGAGAGAGAGAGAGAGAGAGAGAGAGAGAGAGAGAGAGAAACTGGTGTAATAGATTTATGGGAGATTATTTTATCAAGTACAGACAGACAGACAGAGACAGACAAGAGTGAGAGAGAGAGGCTGGTGCAATAGATTTATGGTATCCTGTTATAGTAATTTTATGGAGAGAGAGAGAGAAAAAAATGATATATTTATGTTTGGGAGGACAGACTAATTTCGTTCAGTAAATTTAAACAGACATAAAGTAACAAAATCACAATGAACAAAAGGCGATTGAGTCCACAAGAAAAAAAAGAAGAAAAAAAAAAGCTAGGAATGATCATTAGAGTACGCGAAAGAGGCAGGAAGGATGCCATAAGAGGAAGACTAAGAGGAAATAAGAGGAAGACTAAAGAGGAGGGGCACAGAGGCAGAGGAACAGGGACAGACAAAAGATGATGATAATTACGAGTATTTAGCTGACGGGACGAGCAAGGTGGAAAGCAGGGGACGCTTTAGAGGAAGTAAAATGGAGAATACGAGAAAAGAGAAGAGAGAAGAAGGTGAATGCTGTAAAAGGGATGAGAATAAAGCAGAAAATATACAGAGAACGCTAGACACAAGAAAAGAAAGTTGAAAAATAAATGGAGGACGAGGATAGGGAATAGGGTGGCCGAGAAATATGTCAATAGACGAA
>JAGKTI010014934.1:0-21083 GCA_018397915.1 Birgus latro | reverse complement strand
ATGTGGAATTGACTTGACAAAGAGATCGTCCAGTCTAAAAACTTAAATGAGTTTAAAGCAAAATTTGACTTATTGAGAAACAGAGACGGGACCCCACGAGCATAGCTCATTTCCTGTATATCACAATTAGGTAAATACAATTAGGTAAATACACACACACACACACACAGACCAGCAGCCACAGCGAGAAGACATGTCTCAAACCACCTCTCAACAACCTTAAGTAGTTTTATGGAATTGTCCTGTCTCCTTCAGTCCTGTTCAAAATTTGAAGTATTGCAAGTTGTTATAGTCTACCAAAAAATGTAAAGAACTATTGTCAGTAAGTATACATGAATGTTTTTTAGGAATTTTTGGAACAGCTGTTTAGTTTAGTACTGCAACCGACCTTAAACATGACCGTCAATGCAAACATTGGGCAACTGGAATTTCCAGGATTTGACAGTGAAACAAATGTTACGGATTTGGTCAAAACATTGATTATGAGAATTAGTGAACTAGAAAAGAAAGAGGAAGATCTAGTATCAAGAAACGTGCCTGAAAATACCGAGAATACTATACAGAGTTTGATACAGGCCAATGAGACAGCTAACCAAGAGATCGAGAATTTGAAACGAGAAAATATTGAATTATGGAGAAAACTAGAAGAGAGCAGTAACAAAACAGAGAAGGTAAGTAGTGTGTTGGAAGAGCAAAAGGCAAAGTGGGCACATGTGGAAGAAGAACAGAAAGAAGTGGTCAGTTTAAGGGAAATTATTCAGGAAGAAAGGGAAATGAACAAGAAAAAAATGGAAGAAAATGTAGTGAAAATATTGAAGAAAAAAGAGAAAATAGTGAGAGAAAGTAGAAAGGAACAGATGTGTGATAATGTTTGGAAACAGAGAGGAGGAAGAAAAAGTTAGGTCTGTGAGACTCGACAGAGACTTGAATCAGGTGAGGAAAATATTGGGCAAGATCGATCCCGAAGGAAACAAGTGGGAAAAAGAAATTGAGGAAGTAAGGAGGATAGGGCCATATAAGAAAGGGGAAGCAAGACCAATTAGAGTTAAGATGTCATCAGAAGGTGTAGTAAATGATATACTTAAGGTGACCTGGAAACTAAGTAAAGAGGCAGGGATGGAAAATATTATAGTAAGGAAAGATTTGAATGAAGAAGAAAGAGAAGTTTTGAAATCTTTGAAGGACCAAGTAAAGGAAAAAATGACAGGAGGACAGAGGAAGAACGTAAAACTTTTTTTTTTTTGGAGAGTGATGGATATGAAAGGAAGGAAGTGGTATGTGAAGAACTAGATATGAAGGAAACAAAGGGGATGGATATGAATGTGAAAAAGAGAAGAATGAGTAAAGATAAAAACTGCAGCAAATCTGAGTATCATGTACAGTAATGTAGATGGGTTAATATCTAAGAAAGGGGAAATTGGAGATTATTTAAATGAAAATAAACCTGAAATTGTTTGCTTGGTAGAGACTAAATTGCCTCAAGATGTCGATACAAAATCATTTGGATGGAACAATTATAACATTTGGAGAAAGGACAGAGAAGGTAGGTTTGGGGGAGGTATAATGATATTAACCCGTAATGACCTAAGAGCAAAGAATATAGAAATTGAAAATACAATGGCTGAACTTTTGGGAGTTGTAATAGAGGGCATTTATGGAGAAAAAATGGATGTAATAGTATTTTATATGCCCACCAAAACTAGGGCATTGACGAAAGAAGATTACGAACAGTTAATAAGAGAATCCATTATTAGGCTAAAAATGTTAATTCAACGAAGAAATAGAATAATATTAATGGGATATTTTAACTGTAGAGAAGTTGATTGGGAAAGTCTGGATGCTGGGAACAATGAGGAATCATGGGGAAATAAAGTAATGGAATTGATGATGGAAAACATGTTAACCCAATTGATCAAAGAAAACACAAGAATTAGGGGTGACGTTGAACCATCCATGCTTGACCTAGTACAGTCCTTCCTCCAATTTTGCGAGAATATGGTCGACAAAAGCCTTCGCAAAATCAAAATTCAAACAATTTAATATATGAAATAAAGGCAAATTGGTCGACATCACCCCAAGGTAAGCACTTTTTCCCACTCTTTCTCTCAACTCTACCTCTTAATATTACGATGATAAATGAAAAAAACACGAACTGATGTACAGTACATCCTTCAACTTTGTGAACTTTAACTTTGCGATTGACCAATTTTGCGAGGTAGTTCCAAAAGTCATGTATTTTTTAACATTTATGAACTTTGCGGCTGATCACACACTTTGCGAGGTCGAGTGGTGGGAGAGTCGTCTGCCCGCACTACTTTGCCACCCCAAGTAGTGACATCATGGTTCATTGGGCGTACTGAGCCTCCTAGTCAGTGGTCTGCCGCCCCGCCACGTTTGTTTGCACCTGTTTCCAACCAAGGTCACTGACCCTCACAATTTCGTGGTGCTCCTCGCAATACTCCAGCAGTCTAACCTTGCACGAGTGTTATCATGGCGCCAACGGTTAAGAAGAACAGGAAAATAATTTTGGAGACCAAACTGAAAATGATTGAAAGGAAAAAAGCTGTGAAGGTAATTCTGCTATTGGTCAGGAGTTTGGTGTTGGTGAATCGACAGTGAGAATGATTTTAAAGAACAGTGAACAGATCAAGCAAGCAGCGAATAACTGTGGAGGTGCTCAATTTGATGGTAGAATGCTGGTGGACAACAAAGAAGTGCTAATAAAAATGGAAAGATATCTTGCTCACTACATTCAAAGAAAGGAAAAGGAAGGGGTTTCATTAGATGGGCGCCATATAAGGGAGCAGGCAAAGATATTCTATCACACATGCCTTAAAAAAGCCATTAATCCTCCAACAAAACCTTTCAAGGCATCGAATGGGTGGCTATGCCAGTTCCTCAAAAGGAAGGGGTTTAAACACATCAGGTTCAGTGGCGAGTGAGGCAGTGCTGACTACAAATTGGTCGGCTTCACCCCAAGGTAAGCACTTTTTCCCACTCTTTCTGTCGACTCTACCTCTTAATTTTACGATGATAAATGAAACAAACATGAACTGATGCACTGTACAGTAATATTAATAAGAAAGCATCATATGTAAGAAACATTAAAAAAAAAAAATGCATTTACACTGATGTGAAGACTGGCGTGGTTAACAGGACTTGTGGCGGGGCGAGCCTTGGCTACTGTGGCCCCGCGTGGCCTTCATCATCACTATCACTGTCGGCAGATATTTCCACATCTTGCTGTGTTTTTTCTGTCTCTCTCATGAATCCCTCGAAGTCAGAATCGTCACTGGGGTCATCAGAATGAAAAAGGTTAGGAATGCTAGGATCGCTGGCTGCTTGGGGAGGGGTGGCAGGACGGCTGGTCGATGGGGCAGGGTCTCTTGGGGTTCTCTTGAATTTTGTGATTAGAGAATGCTTCCTCTTGTTAACCCCATCTCTGTGCAGGTCAGCTTAAAAGCGAAGCGGCCGAGAATTAACAATGGATAACCTGGCCAGTATTCTCGCCGTCATTGACCAGCTGAAAAAAACCATCGTGAACAACGAATGTGACAATTTAGGGTTCAGCAAACATGCCACCGTGTTGACAGGGCCCTTCATTTTTATGTTGACATACACAGAGATGGAGTTAACAAGAGGAAGCAGTCTCTAATCACAAAATTAATGAGAACCCCAAGAGACCCTGCCCCATCGACCAGCCGTCCTGCCACCCCTCCCCAAGCAGCCAGCGATCCTAGCATCCCTAACCTTTTTCATTCTGATGACCTCAGTGACGATTCTGACTTCGAGGGATTCATGATAGAGGCAGAAAAAACACAGCAAGATGTGGAAATATCTGCCAACAGATATTAATGAGAAAACATCATAGGTAAGAAACATTTAAAAAAAAAAAATGCATTTACACTGATGTGAAGATTGGCATGGTGTACGGGACTGGTGGCGGGGCGAGGCTTGGCTACTGTGGCCCCGCAGGGCCTAAGTCATCACTATCACTGTGGGCAGATATTTCCACATCTTGCTGTGTTTTTTGTGCCTCTCTCATGAATCCCTCGAAGTCAGAATCGTCACTGGGGTCATCAGAGTGAAAAGTGTTAGGGATGCTAGGATCGCTGGCTGCTCGGGAAGGGGTGGCAGGACGGCTGGTCGATGGGGCAGGGTCTCTTGGGGTTCTCATTAATTTTGTGATTAGAGACTGCTTCCTCTTGTTAACCCCATCTCTGTGTAGGTCAGCATAAAAACGAAGGGCCCTGTCAACACCGTGGCATGCTTCCTGAGCCCTTAATTGGTCACATTCGTTGTTCACAATGGTTTTTTAAGCTGGTCAGTAATGGCGAGAATATTGGCCAGGTTATGCATCATTAATTCTCGGCCGCTTCTCTTTTATGCTGACCTCCACAGATGTGGGGTTAACAAGAGGAAGCAGTCTCTAATCACAAAATTCATGAGAACCTGCTTTCTTCCTTTCAATCATTTTCAGTTTGGTCTCCAAACTTATTTTCTTGTTCTTCTTACCCGTTGGCGCCATGATAACACTCGTGCAAGGTTAGACTGCTGGGGTATTCTGAGGAGCACCATGAAATTGTGATTGTCAGTGACCTTGGTTGGAAACAGGTGCAAACAAATGTGGCGGGATGGCAGACCACTGAACTAGGAGGCTCAATACGCCCAATGAACCATGACGTCACTACTCGGGGTGGCAAAGTAGTGCAGGAACACGACTCTCCCACCACTCGACCTCGCAAAGTGTGTGATTGCTCGCATAATTCATAAATGTTAAAAAATACGTGACTTTTGGAACTACCTCGCAAAATTGGTGAATCGCAAAGTTAACATTCGCAAAGTTGAAGGATGTACTGTATTCACAAAGGACCCAAATGATGTGAGGAACATAACCTACCAATGCTCCTTTGGTAAAAGTGATCATCTGGTAATTGAGATGGACATGGTAGGTGTAAGGGAAGGAGAAAAAGATGAAAAACATAGAGAAAATAGATACAATTATGGGAAGGCAGATTTAGCTTCCCCGAGGAACTTTTTCCAAAGTGTAGAATGGAGTAAAATGAATATGATCACAGATGTTGATGAGAAATATGAGTTTTTGACAGAAGTATATAAAACAGGAGTTACTAAGTATGTCCCAAAATTTTCTGCAGCCATGGAAAGAAAGAAAGAATGTTTTAACAACAGATGTAGGATGACACAAGAGGCAAGAAGAAAAGCATGGAATAAAGTGAGAAGAAGGTATAGTGAAAGGGCTTGGGAGGAGTACAAGCAGGTAAGAAATGAATATGTAAGGGTACGCAGAGAAGAGGAAAGGAAATATGAAAAAGATATTGTATCTAACTGTTAAAAAGAGCCGAAACTATTTTATAGGTTTGTAAATGGCAAGATGAAAGTTAAGGGCAGTATAATACGACTGAGGGATGGAGATGAAACATACGAAGGAGAGGAAGACTTGTGTGAAATAATAAACAACAAGCTGCGGTCAGTTTATGTATTGGAAGACAAATTTAGGGAGCCTGAAATGGAACCCAGGCTGACGAGAATGACCGAAATTACAGTTGACATAAATGAGGTGCTACAGCTGATGAAGGATTTGGATGTGAGAAAAGCAATGGGACCAGATGGTGTGGCTGGATGGATCCTGAAGGAATGTGCCGACCAGCTAATGTGGCCAGTTTATGTCATCATCAAGACCTCGCTTGAAAATGGACAGTTACCTAAAGTTTGGAAAAGAGCAAGTATTGTGCCAATCTTTAAGGGAGGAGATAGGGAGGATCCACTTAATTATAGGCCTGTGTCACTTACTAGTATTGTTTGTAAAATCTGTGAGAAAATTATTAGAAAAAGATGGATAAAGTATTTAGAAGAAAACGAAGTGATAACACCAAGACAGTTTGGTTTTAGGGAAGGAAGATCATGTGTTACTAACCTATTAAGTTTCTACAGTAGGGTAATAGATGTCGTACAGGAGAGAGAGGGATGGGTGGACTGTCTATCTGGATCTTAAGAAAGCATTTGACAGGGTGCCCTATAGGAGACAATTGTGGAAGTTGAGGACCTTTGGAGGGGTGCATGGGAAACTATTAAAGTGGATGAGAGATTATTTGATAGGAAGGCAGATGAGAACAGTAATGAGACAAGGTTTCACAATGGAGAAATGTGACTAGTGGAGTACCCCAGGGCTCTGTCCTGGCCCCAGTAATGTTTCTGATATATGTAAATGATTTGCCAGAGGGTTTGAATAGTTACATGAGTATTTTTGCAGATGATGCTAAAATTATGAAACATATTAAATGTATTGATAGTTGTAAAGAACAGCAAGAGGACTTGGAGAAACTACACAGCTGGAGCCAGACTTGGAAAATGGTCTTTAATGCTAAGAAGTGTCATGTATTAGAAATGGGAATAAGAGAAAGAAGATCACACTGGACATATAAAATGGGCAATGAGATAATTAGTAAGAGAAAGGATGAGAAAGACTTGGGAGTGATTATTCGGGATGACTTGTCACCAGAAAAGCATATAAATAAAATCACTGGGGGAACTTATGGACTACTGACCAACATGAGAGTGGCTTTTAATTGTATGGATGAGGAAATGTTGAGGGAGTTGATAGCGACCATGATAAGACCAAGACTAGAGTATGCGGCTGTGGTATGGTCACCTCATTTGAAGAAGCATATTGATAAACTAGAGAGGGTTCAACGGATGGCAACGAAGATGATACCACGTTTAAGGGAACTCACCTATGAGGAGAGATTGGAAAAACTGAAGAAGAAGGGTAAGAGGTGACTTGATCACGATATTTAGAAATGTAAGAGAATTGGAAAGGGTGGATAGAGAGGATCTTTTTGTGTTGGATGATGGAAGAACAAGAGGTCATAGCTTCAAGTTGAGGAAAAGTAGATGTCTTAATGTTATCAAAAGATTTAGTTTCCCGAACAGAAGCATAAGTTTTTGGAATGACTTATACGATGTGGTGCAGGTGAAAAACATTCATGTATTTAAAACTAGATTAGGTGAATATAGATATGGAGACGGGACAACACGAGCTTAGCTCAATTCCTGTTTACTACAAATAGGTAAATACACACACACACACACACACACACACAGTCACACACGGAGCAGCAGCCACAGCGAGAAGACGTGTCTCAAACCGCCTCTCAACAAACCCTAAGTAGTTTTCAGGAATTGTCCTGTCTCCAATTTTGTTCAAAATTTGAAGTATTGCAAGTTTTTATAGTCTACCAAAAATGTAAAGCACTATTGTCAGTAAGTATACATGAATGTTTTTATAGGAATTTTGGGAACAGCTGTTCAGTTTAGTACTGCAACCGACCTTAAACATGGCCGTTGATGTAAACATTGGGTGAACCGGAATTTCCAGGATTTGACAGTGAAACAAATGTAATGGATTTGGTTAAAACGTTGATTATGAGAATTAGTGAACTAGAAAAGAAAGTGGAAGATCTAGTATCAAGAAACATGCCTGAAAATACCGAAAATACAATACAGAGTTTGATACAGGCCAATGAGACAGCGAACCAGGAGATTGAGAATTTGAAACGAGAAAATATTGAATTAAGGAGAAAACTAGAAGAAAGCAGTAACAAAACAGAGAAGGTAAGTTGTATATTAGAAGAGCAAAAGGCAAAGTGGGCATATGTGGAAGAAGAACAGAAAGAAGTGGTCAGTTTAAGGGAAATTATTCAAGAAGAAAGGGAAATGAACAAGAAAAAAATGGAAGAAAATGTAGTGAAAATATTGAAGAAAAAAGAGAAAATAGTGAGAGAAACAGTAGAAAGGAACAGATGTGTGATAATATTTGGAAACAGAGAGGAGGAAGTAAAAGTTAGGTCTGTGAGACTCGAGAGAGCCAAATTATGTGAGGCAAATATTGGACAAGATCGATCCCGAAGGAAACAAGTGGGAAAAAGAAATTGAGGAAGTAAGGAGGATAGGGCCATAAAAGAAAGAGGAAGCAAGACCAATGAGAGTTAAGATGTCTTCAGAAAGTGTAGTAAATGACATACTTAAGGTGACCTGGAAACTAAGTAAAGATGCAGAGATGGAAAATATTATAGTAAGAAAAGACTTGAATGAAAAAGAAAGAGAAGTTTTAAAATCTTTGAAGGACCAAGTAAAGGAAAAAAATGATAGGAGGACAGAGGAAGAACGTAAAACTTTTTTTTGGAGTGTGATGGATATGAAAGGAAGTGGTATGTGAAGAACTAGACGTGAAGGAAACAAAATGGATGGATATGAATATGAAAAAGAGAAGAACGAGTAAAGATAAAAACAGTGCAGCAAATCTGAGCATCATGTACAGTAATGTAGATGGATTAATATCTAAGAAAGGGGAAATTGGAGACTACTTAAATGAAAATAAACTTGGAATTGTTTGCTTAGTAGAGACTAAATTGCCCCGAGATGTTGATATAAAATTATTTGGCTGGAATTATTATAAGATTTGGAGGAAGGACAGAGAAGGCAAATTTGGGGGAGGAATAGTGATATTAACCCATAATGACCTAAGAGTAAAGAATATAGAAATTGAAAATACTAAGGCTGAACTTTTGGGAGTTGAAATAGAGGACAATTATGGAGAAAAAACGGATGTAATAGTTTTTTATATGCCTCCCAAAACTAGGGCATGGACGAAGGAAGATTACGAACAGTTAATAAGTGAATCCATTATTAGGCTAGAAATGTTAATTGAACGAAGAAATAGAATAATATTAATGGGAGATTTTAACTGTAGAGAAGTTGATTGGGAGGGTATGGATGCTGGGAGCAATGAAGAATCATGGGGAAATAAATTAATGGAATTGATGATGGAAAACATGTTAACCCAGTTGATCAAAGAAAACACAAGAATTAGGGGTGTTGATGAACCATCCAGGCTTGACGTATTATTCACAAAGGACCCAAATGATGTGAGGAAAATAACCTACCAGTGCCCCTTTGGTAAAAGTGATCATCTGGTAATTGAGCTGGATGTGGTGGGAGTGAGGGAAGGAGAAAGAGATGAAAAACACAGAGAAAATAGATACAATTATGGGAAGGCAGACTTTGCTTCCCTGAGAAACTTTTTCCAAAATGTAGAATGGAGTAAAATGAATATGATCACAAATGTTGATGAGAAATATGAGTTTTTGATAGAAGTATATAAAACAGGAGTTACTAAGTATGTCCCAGAATTTTCTGCAGCTGTGGAAGGGAAGAAGGAGTGGTTTAACAACAGGTGTAGGATGGCACAAGAGGCAAGAAAAAAAGCATGGAAGAAAGTGAGAAGAAGGTATAGTGAAAGGGCCTGGGAGGAGTACAAGCAGGTTGGAAATGAATATGTGGGGATGCGGAGAGAAGAGGAAAGGAAATACGAAAAAGATATTGTATCTAACTGTAAAAAAGAGCCAAAACTATTTTATAGGTTTGTAAATGGCAGGATGAAGGTTAAGGACAGTATAATACGACTGAGGGATGGAAATGAAACATACGAAAGAGAGGAAGACTTGTGTGAAATAATGAACAGCAAGCTGCAGTCGGTTTATGTATTGGAAGACGAATTTAGGGAGCCTGAAATGGAACCCAGGCTGACGAGAATGACCGAAATTACAGTTGACATGGATGAGGTGCTGCAGCTGATGAAGGATTTGGGTGTGAGAAAAGCAATGGGACCAGATGGTGTGGCTGGATGGATCCTGAAGGAATGTGCCGACCAGTTGGTGTGGCCAGTTTATGTCATTATCAAAACCTCGCTTGAAAAGGGACAGTTACCTAAAGATTGGAAGAGAGCAAGTATTGTGCCAATCTTTAAGGGAGGAGATAGGGAGGATCCACTTAATTATAGACCTGTGTCACTTACTAGTATTGTTTGTAAAATCTGTGAGAAAGTTATTAGAAAAAGATGGATAAAGTATTTAGAAGAAAATGAAGTGATAACACCAAGACAGTTTGGTTTTAGGGAAGGAAGATCATGTATTACTAACCTACTAAGTTTCTACAGTAGGGTAGCAGATGTCATACAGGAGAGAGAGGGATGGGCAGACTGTGTCTATCTGGATCTTAAGAAAGCATTTGACAGGGTACCCTATAAGAGACTACTGTGGAAGTTGAGGACATTTGGAGGGGTGCATGGGAAACTATTAAAGTGGATGGGAGATTATTTGATAGGAAGGCAGATGAGAACAGAAATAAGAGACAGGGTATCACAATGGAGAAATGTGACTAGTGGAGTACCCCAGGGCTCTGTCCTGGCCCCAGTAATGTTTCTGATATATGTAAATGATTTGCCAGAGGGTCTGAATAGTTGCATGAGTGTGTTTGCAGATGATGCTAAAATTATGAAATATATTAAATGTATTGATAGTTGTAAAGAACTGCAAGAGGACTTGGGCAAAATACACAGCTGGAGCCAGACTTGGAAAATGGACTTTAATGCCAAGAAGTGTCATGTATTAGAAATGGGTATAAGTGAAAGAAGACCACACTGGACATATAAAATGGGCAATGAGATGATTAGTAAAAGAAAGGATGAGAAAGATTTGGGAGTGATTATTCGGGATGACTTGTCACCAGAAAAGCATATAAACAAAATTATTGGGGGAACTTATGGATTACTGACCAACATGAGAGTGGCTTTTAATTATATGGATGAAGATATGTTGAGGGAGTTGATAGTGACCATGATAAGACCAAGACTAGAGTATGCGGCGGTGGTATGGTCACCTCATTTGAAGAAGCATATTGATAAACTAGAAAGGGTCCAACGGATGGCAACGAAGATGATACCGTGTTTAAGGGAACTCACCTACGAGGAGAGATTGGAAAAACTGAAGTTACCAACATTGCACGAGAGAAGGGAAAGAGGTGACTTGATCACGATATTTAGAAATGTAAGAGAATTGGAAAGGGTGGATAGAGAGGATCTTTTTGTGTTGGATGATGGAAGAACAAGAGGTCATGGCTTCAAGTTGAGGAAAAGTAGATGTCTTAATGATCTCAAAAAGTTCAGTTTCCCGAATAGAAGCATAAGTATTTGGAATGACTTAGACGAAGAGGTGGTGCAGGCGAAAAACATTCATGTATTTAAAACTAGATTAGATGAATGTAGATATGGAGACGGGACAACACGAGCTTAGCTCAATTCCTGTATACTACAAATAGGTAAATACAAATAGGTAAATACACATACAAATAAAGGAGTTAGTAAAGGAAGCTAAGGCAAAAAACGAACAGAGAACGGAGATAAAGACGACAGTGTTTTATTGGAGAGTTATGGACCAGAAATTGAGGAAGTGGTACTGTCGGAGAGGAGAGGGTATAAGTAATAATGAAAAAAGTTTGAAAGTGGCGTACACTAATGTTGATGGATTAATATCGGCAATGTTAGAAATCAACGATTTCTTGAGGGTACATGAACCTGATGTTATGTGCTTTGTAGAGACCAAGTTAAGGGAGAATATTGATATCCATATGGGAGATGGCAAATACAAATTGTGGAGAAGAGACAGAAAAGATAAAATGGGAGGAGGAGTGATGATAGCAGTGAAGAACAACTTAAATGTAGATTCTGTGGAAATGGGAGAGGGTAGGGCTGAAGTGATAAACATGAAATTAGAAACTGGAGAGAACTGTAAGAGAGAGATAGTAGTGGTATATGTTCCACCTAAGACAAGAGCATGGATTGATGATGAATACCAGGAGATGTTGTCAGACATGGTTAGTTATCTACAGAAAGTGATTGAGAAAAGCAGCAATATAATTCTAATGGGTGATTTTAATTGCAAAGAGATGAACTGGGAGGAATGGGACTCAGGAGGTGACGAAGATTTGTGGGGCACTATATTGTTAAACATTGTGATGACTAATGTAATGACACAGTGGGTCAAAGAAGAGACATGATTCCGAGATGATGACACACCAGCAGGATTAGATTTACTGCTAACCAAAGAACCTGACGTAATTGAATCCATGAAATATCTGTGTCTTATAGGAAAAAGTGATCACGTGGTCATTGAGTTCCAGATGATAATAGGGAACGCTGTGCCAAGGGACGAGCTCCATAGGCAGGGAAGATACAACTTTGGGAAAGGAAACTTTACAGAGTTGAGACAATTTTTTGACAATGCTTATTGGAGATAATTCAGTGAAACAAGAGAGATTCAGAGGAAGTGGGATATCTTTCTAGACCTTTATAATTCAGGAGTGGAAAAATATGTTCCAAGAGTAAGTGGGAAAGAATACAGGAAAAAAGAATGGTTTAATAGAAGATGTATGATAGCGAAAAAAGAGAGGGACATGGCGTGGAACAAATGGAGAAAGAGAGGTAATAACAGAACAAAGGAAGAATATAAAAGAACTAGAAATGAATATACAAGAATTCATAGATAGGAAGGAAGGAACTTTGAAAAAGGTATGCTCGACAAATGTAAGGATGAACCCAAATTATTTTATAGATTTGTTAATGGCAAATTGAAACAAAAGGAAGGAATCACCAAACTGAAAGTAGAAGAAGAGGTCTATAAAGATGCAGCAATGCAAGCTGAAATAATGAACAAACGTTTCCAATCGGTTTTTACTAATGATGGGGATTTTGTGGAGGGGGAGGGAGTGGCTAGGAATGTGGTGATAAAAGATATAAAAGTGGAAGTGCAGGAAGTGTACAAATTACTGGAAACTCAAGATGTAAGGAAAGCCCGAGGACCAGATGGAATTTCAAACTGGGTACTGAAGGAATGCAGAGAGCAACTAGCAGATAAGATTCACAGTTTAATTGTGTGTGCGCTGGAAGAAGGGAAAGTGCCTCGGGAATAGAAGAGAGCAAATGTGGTACCTATTTACAAGGGAGGAAACAAGGAAGACCCCCTGAACTATAGACCAGTGTCTTTAACCAGCATGGTTGCAAAATTGTGCAAGAAGATTCTGAAAGATAGGTGGATAAAGTATCTGGAAGAGATGAATATTTTGACTGAAAGTCAATTTGGATTCAGAAGTGGAAGGTCATATGTTTCCAACTTGTTGAGCTTTTACTCAAGAGCGATTGATGTGCTACAGGAGAGAGATGGTTGGGTGGATTGTGTATATTTAGATTTGGAGAAGGCCTTTGACAAGGCATATAGGAGGACTGAAGGGTAACCTCCTGGAATGGATGAGAGACTTTTTGAGAGACAGACAAATGAGGACAGTAATAAAGGACAGGATGTTTGGATGGAGAGAAGTAACTAGTTGTGTCCCACAGGGCTCAGTGTTGGCGCCAGTAATGTTCCTGATTTACGTAAATGATATGGTAGATGAAGTGAACAGTTATGCAAGTCTGTTTGCTGATGATGCAAAGATCTTGAAGAAGGTAGAAGTTGAAGGGGACTGTAAAATGCTGCAGGAGGATCTGGATAGGATACATGACTGGAGCCGGATGTGGGAAATGAAATTCAACGCAAAAAAATGTAAAATATTGGAAATGGGTAAAAGCACCAAGAGACCATCACTGAATTATTTGATGGGTAATGAACCAATCACAAAAGTGAGAGAAGAGATAGATTTAGGAGTGCTGGTCCAAGATACTTTGTCACCTGAAAAACACATTAACAAGATTGTTAGAGAGACTTATAAACTCTTGACCAACATAAGAGTGGCATTTCATTACATGAATGAAGAGATGATGAAAAAACTGATAGTGGCCATGATCCGCCCCAGGTTAGAATATGCAGCAGTAGTGTGGTCCCCACACAAAAAGAAAGATATAACCAAGATTGAGAGAATACAAAGAACAGGAACCAAGATGGTCCCCAGTCTGGCAGATCTGTCATAAGTGAGAGGCTAGAAAGGCTGGATTTGCCATCCTTTGAGGAAAGGAGAGAGAGGGGTGACATAATTGCAGTGTTCAGGACCATGATAGGAGTACATAAAATTGATAGAGATCTGTTTTTTTGAGATAAGAGAGCAACAAGAGGACATAGACTGAAACTGAAGAAGCCACGCTGCTTGACGGACATCAAGAAATATAGTTTTCCGTATATGTGCATAGACCTGTGGAATAGACTGGACAAAGAGATCGTCTAGTCTAAAAACTTAAACGAGTTTAAAGCAAAATTTGATTTACTGAGAAGAGACGATACCCCACGAGCATAGTTCATTTCCTGTATATCACAATTAGGTAAATACACAATACTCTTGTGTCTAGTACTGTATTTATGTCAAACAGTATAACCATACTGGACTAAGTTCGTACTGGACAAACAATAGATCTTATGGGAAAAATCAATAATGTCAAATAAGCCTTGACAAACTCCCCCAAAATTTCAGCTTAACTACATTTTGACACAACTTCAGCCCCATTTGCTGTGATGGATTTTTGATGTCTGATGGATGATGTGCCAACAGATAATTGAGAAGTTAATATATTAACCTTGGTTAAAGTCCTCAGGTCATGAAGAACAGGCACTGCATATGCATATTTGATGATAAAGATCACCAAACTGTCCTTCTGAATGGCAGGCAACTTATAGTCTGCTTCTATCTGTTAATGTCTTATGCACAGGCACAAGACATCCTCATGACACTAGATTTTTGTGAAGTTTGTGCTCCAAGATTCAGAGCCAAGGAGCTTTGGTCAGTTGTCCTTGTTGTCCCCCTTCAGAATTGTCAGAGTCCATTACCAAGCCACTAGTAGGCATGAGAATTCAAGAGAAAGCCACTCGTGGGTAGAGCATGTGAATGACACAAAAATCTATGAACCAGCTTGATCCAATCAGTTTCGTAGCTTCAGCAATCTCTCTACCTCTTGTTCCCACACTCTCTCTCTCACTGTACTGCTTCTGTTCACCTTCTTGGCCTGCCATTCCTCCTCCCTTGATGATTCTCACTCAGTAACACTCTTTTCACCATGCTAGTCTCATCCATTCTTTCTACCTGTCTATACCCTCCAATCATACTCTCTTTAACCATGATATACATGGATTTCCAGTATCCACATCATTTATGAATCACATACTGTAATTTCTTATCCTGCCTACTTACTCCACACTACACCCATTCTTCAATAAACCCATTTCATTTTCATTTTCCTTACCATATCCACTCTCTGTATTCCTCACACAGTCCTTAGTAACCCCATTTAATTTTAATTTTCATGCCACACAAAGTCTCTTACCCATATGTTCATATAGGTGCTAAAGATCTTCATGGAAACCTCTGTAATCCACCACACATAGACCTCAGTGTTTTGTATCAAGGTCTTCAGAGCTATGCCACTCTGTTTTCTACTTCCTTTGCACATTTTCTTTCTCTCTCACTCAGTATGGTTCCGAGAGTTTTTCGGGAACTGGTTTTGGATGCATCCAGATTCTTTGGTCTGCTGGTCTTTGTGTATGTGAGAGAGAGAGGGAGAGAGAGATTAAATTATTGAAAGATGACCTAACTTGTCTCCCTCTACAGATAAAACAAGAGGAAGGAGAAGGAAAGGAAATACTGGGCAAGAAGATAAACAAGAAAGATAAATATAAAGGTATCTGCACCAAAACAGAGTTGGTGATGTATCTCAGGTGAGTAGTACTAGTAATGGTGGTGGTGGTGTGAAGGCAATGCATATTTGTGAGCAGGTTAAAAAAAAATGGTGTAGAATATTTGGAAGAATTGTAGTGGAAGTTAAGAAAAGCATGTCCATGTCTTTCTCAGGTGAATACTATTATGTGTATGGAAGAAAATTTTTAAATTAATTGATAAAAATCTAGGAAAATGTGATAAAGGTATGGAATTTACTTTATAATAGGGTGTGTGTGGTGAGGACTTGCACATTTAGGTGCAAGGCTTGGATCTGATGACTAGTGGTTTTATCGAGCAGCTGTCAGCACCCTCCCTCACCGGCATAATACATTGCACCTCCCACTTATAAGTGTCTTCATCCCCCACTGCCAGTATAAGTATCTGCACCCCCATAAAGTATAACTATCCCTCTGAGATTTACTTTTCATAGTTATTTTCTTTGTTCACATATGCCATTGAGATGTGAGGAGCTGCTCACATACCCCTTGCTCACACTTTATCCTCTAGATACCACTTTTGTTCTCCCTAACACAACTATTCACCATAGTTGACTACATTGCACCAAGCTGTTTTCTTCGCAAGAGCTGGCCTTAATAATTAGTACAAAAAAAAAGTTACCTACACACAACCAGCAAGGTCAGTGGTATAGAAGTACACTGCTTTATGACATACTTTAATTTTAGTGCATTAGGAGTGTAATTTTAAATATTGGATGATATTAGTAAGTGTAAAAATTAATTTTCAATAAATGCAGTAATATTTGACAAAGTAGAAATAAGTGAAATTTTAATTCAGTTTAAATTAGATACATTAATATTAAGTAGAGCCTTAAAAGTAATATAAAGTATTTTTAATAGGGAATAGGCTGTTGCACCAGCCGTACAATATGGTGCTTCTGAGGAGGATGAGAAAACTGGTGGTAGTAGTAGTAGTTGTTCCCTAGGCAGTCTGGCCGAACAGCCCCGAGTCCCTGAGGATGGCCATGGCTGAGACCGGGCTTTCCCACAGAGCTCTTAAGGAGTGTATGTTGTGTTGTTGGTGTAGGTGATTGTGTGCAGTGCAGTCTCCCATAATGTGCTTAATAGTATGGGGTGCTGTGTTACATCCTGGGCATGCATCAGGAACGGAGTCATCCAGCCTCCTCTGTTAACTTAATAGGGCTGGATGATGCCCACATCTCAGCCTGGCCAGGTGGACCCTGTTCTCATGAGGGAGACAGGATTCAGAAGGATGGATATCAGGAGGCCATGCATGCAGCTGTATGTTGTCTTTAAGTGACTGAATGGAGCGGCGAGTGATTTGAGTGTAGATATGCTTCTGGAAGCCGATCTGAGACGGGCAAGGCGGGAGAGATGACAGTATTTGGTATGATATCGTGTGCTGGGTATTGTTTTGATGTCCCTTGGTGTGTGTGGATGTGCTGCCATGTAGTGTAGTGGATGTTGTGGGTTTGTGGAGGCTGCAGCAAGAATTTGGGTGCCTCTCATGTATAGATGATCCTTGACTTTGAGGACTCTGGTTTCTTGATGTAGATGGTCGTGGGTGTAGTAGCTGTGCAGCCTGTGATTGTTTTTATGGCCTTGTTCTTTATGGTCTGTAGAGTGTTATAGTGTGTTTTAGTGAGGTTAGGAGCCTAAGCAGGGCTTGCATAATTCATCACTGATCATATATATTGTCTGTATACTGCGGTGCTGGTTTCGTTGTTGTGTCCAAATGTTGTATAGGCAAGTGACCTCAAGGCATTGAGTCTTGGTGTTAATTTATTTTTGATGTTTGTGATGTGTTGTTTAAATGACATCGATGTATTGTATGTTACACCAAGGATTTTGTGTGTGTTTGTGTGTGTGGTATGGGAGTGTTGTTTATGGTGTTTTGTGGAATGTGTCTGTGTTCTGCTGTCCAGTTTGTGAGAAGGGTCACTGTAGATTTGGCTGGGGCTATTTTGAGCTTGTTTGTGGTGAACCATTCTTGTAGTGTGGTGAGGTAAGGTTGGAGGATGTTTCCGGCTGTGTTTGCATTTTGGTGTGTACATGTATGTGTTATGTCATCTGCATAGGAAGCTATGTGTATCTGTGGTGTGTGGGGTGGGGGTATGTCATGTTTGTATAGGTTGAAGAGTGTAGGGGACAAAACAGATCCATGGGGGATGCCATTTGTGAAGTTTCTGATGTTCGAGGACTGACCAGCAAATGTTACATGTACACATCTGCCTGCTAAGTAGTTTGCCAGCCATCTTTTTGTGTTATTGTGCGTGTTTGTGATGAATATTTTGTTTGTGAGGGTTTGGCGGGGGATGGCATCTAAAGCATTACTAATGTCTCGTGTGACAAGGAGTGTTCTGAGTGGTGGCCTAGCTGAATTCATTCCATCAAAAAACTCTCTGTGTAAGGTCTGTAAGAAGAGTGTTTGTGGAGTGTAGCAGCCTAAAACTATGTTGTGATGGGGCTAGGGTGTGTGTGAGGTGTAACTATTTGTAGTACCAGTCGTTCAGTGACATTCGAGGGGGTGCAGAGGAGTGTAATAGGGCGGTGTGAGGAAGGTAATGTGGAGTCTTTGTTGGGTTTAGGGATAGTGATGATAGTGGCATGCTTCCAGATGTTGGGTATTGTGTTTTGTGAGTAGCTGTAGTTTGATATGTTGGTAAGTCTTGTATGCCTTGTGGTCCAAGGTGTTTATGGTGTATGTTGCTTATGTTGTCTGGTCCACAGGCAGATGAGTGCTTGAGGTTGCTGATGATGTGCTTTGTCTGGTTGTAAGTGAAAGGTGCGAAGTCTGGGCCTGTAACTGTCTCTTACGTCAGATGATGCATTGGTCGTCTCGATGGGGATTTAAATGGCTGAGATGTGAAAAGTGATTGATGAGACTGTTTTCTTGAAGGTATGGTGTCTGTTGTTGTGTTGACAGCGTATGATTGTGTAGTGTTGTTGTTGGAGAATGTGATGCTGTCTAGTGTTTTGTAGAGTTTGCTGGTGTTTGTTCTGTAATCTAGTGTTTGGAGATAATTATTCCAATTTAGTGTTTGCTGTTCTGATATTTCATTGTTTATCTGAGTGTTGAGTTCTTGTATTTGTTGTACGGTGTCATGTGTATGGGGTGTTGGGGAGTGTTGTAGTGTGTCCCGTTGTCTGATGAGGCCTTGAATTTCTGGTGTGATGTTTGGGTTGTGTCTTTTTCTGTTGCCTCTAGGGATGTTGTTTTTTGTCTGCATTTTGTATACCGGTATTGAAAGTGTGCATGGCAGTGTTGGTGTTTGTGATGGATGTTCTGTGTAATGTTTCAAAGTGTTATTCTGTTTCAGCCATGAAGGCCTCCCAGTTGGCTCGCTTATAATTAGTGTATGTGTGTCTGTGGCTTTCTGGGATGTTTCTGGTTTTGGTAGTGATTATGATCGGGAGGTGGTCAGAGCCAAGGGTTCTGACCACTCTTCAGGATGTTGTGGGGGCGAGGTTTGGGGAGCAGAAGGTAATGGCTGGTGAAGATGGGAGGAAGAGGGCTTGGTGTGGGATATGTATATATTCATGGGGATTATTAAGTATAAAAAGATGATCTTTTTGGGTGTTTAGGGAAAGCTAGAGCTTCTGTTTCCCCAGCCATCAGGCTGTCCTGACCATCTCCCATTGCTGGGCATTTTCCTTTATGTCATATGGAGAGTAGGTCAGCATACTCTCTCAAACACTTTTCCATATCTCATGCTCTACACCACATGTACTTTACATGCCACACACTATACACTGTTAAGTCACAGTGGTTGGTGACACCAAGGGCATGCAACCAAAGGCTTTGTCCCCATTACCTAGTGGCAGATTTGAGGGAAGGTAAGGCACAGGCTCCTTTAGCACAGTTTTGGGGTCTGGATGGGATGAGGTTCAGATCTGTTCTAGAGAGTACAGGGCATTGCATTTCCGAGGCTGCTGCTTCAACCCAATAGAGAGGGGCCCGCCCAAACCTGGGAGTAGCATCCCAAGAAGCTGCCTGATCAGTGAGTGCATAATGGCAAGGCAGTTACAGTGCCAAGGTGCACTTGGAGGGTGTCCTTGTAGCTGTCCTGGCAGGGTGCCCCAAGGACACTGCCACAACCACTGGCTATGGCTGGTGGACTATGGGTCCCTGATCCCCTGTCCAGACCTAGGGCTGTGCAGGTGGGTAGGGCCTGTGGTTTGTCTCATTATCTTACTGACTATGGTTACGTTAAAGTCACGTTTAAAAAGCAAGCCTGAGGAAACTATATCACCCAAGGGATTCAGAGTGTGATCATGGAATGTGGATAGCTTGTAGGATAGATGGGAGGAAGTGGTGTAAACTTTGAGCAGGAGGTGGGTAGATATTAGGTGCATGCAGGAAGTTAGGTTAAGAGGAGAATCAGCAAGGATGATTGTTGGGAAGGATTGTAGGTGTAAGCAATTTTGGAAGGTAAGTGTGGGTAGACATTGTGGTGTGGCGTGCTTCATTTAATTTCCTTTCATTTATAAATGCTCCTGCATGCTTGCATGAGTTGGCCTTGTTCTTCTAATGGCAGCTCTCCATGCTTATCAATCTCTGGCAGCCTCCCCCTTCATTTCCTTATCCTTGAGGTCACACTCTATGACCTTGTCCCAGGTCTTTTTTTATCTCTCTCGCAACCATGCCCTCGGCATTCACACCTCTCACTTTCTGGGCCCATTTGTCATATTCCATCCTTTCAGCATGCCTGAACCGAGTGGGTTTATTCATACATATTCGCCTCACAGTATCTCAGTGCACCTCTTAGTATCTATAAAAGTGAAAATACATAACACAGTTATACATATTAACACTAGAAATTGATTCTCTCCACCCTTCTTCTCTGCTGAGCTTGACCCAGGTGGGTTTGTCCACAGTTCTCTTGGTTGCATGTAAAGTATCAGCATGATTCATGCAGAGACTTAAAAATAAATAAGTAATGGACAATAATAATTTGCAAGCACTTTTTCATCCTAAAAATCCACGTTTGCATATAGAATTTCATTTATATTCACCAACAGACACCATGTGGTAGCACTGTTAGTATGTAAACACAGAGTTTGGTTTGTCCTCAAATCACTTGATTGCATGTAAAGTATCAACATGATTGATGCAAAGATAAAATAAAATACCAAAAATAAGGCCAATGAAAAGTTACAAGCACTTGTTCATCCAAAAAATCCATGTGTGCGTTGAGGACTTTAAGTTATATTCACCAGAAGACATCAGGTGGCAACACTGTCAGTATGTAAGCACAGAATTGGGTTTGTCCTCAAATCACTTGATTTCATGAAAAGTTTTGGCAGGACTCATGCAAAGAGAATGTAATACCACAAAAAATAAAGGCCAATAAAAAGTTATAAATATTTGTATATCTGTATATCTATAACTAGATGCCTCAGTCCAGTAAGAGGAGGCCACTAACAAATCACCTCCATGTTGCCCTGTTCCCTACCATTTTGCTGCCCTCCCCTCAACTCACACTCCTTTCTCTCATATACTTCTCCACTCCATCCCTCCATCACATCCTCGGTCTCCCCCTTCTTCTCCAC